>PVLD010005206.1:0-115065 GCA_004027595.1 Dinomys branickii
TTGAGAAATCTGCTGTGATTCTGATGGGCTTTCCTTTATAGGTGATCTGTTTCATTTCTCTGGCAGCTTTTAATATTGTGTTCTTTTGCTGGATATCTGGGATCTTGACTATTATATGCCTGTGTGTGTTTTTCTTTGGGTTATGGATCATTGGGGTTCTATATGCCTCGCTTAACTGAACTTCAGTATCTTTTACCTTTTCTAGGAAATTTTCTGCTATTATTTCATCAAATATTCCTTTTATATCATTTGTGAGAACTCCTGCTGTTTCACACACTCCTATAATTCGAATATTGTTACGTTTTGCCTCATCTTGCAGCTGTTGGATTGACTTTTCTTGTGTCTTTGATGATATCATGAGATTCTTCCTTTCATGCTCATAAGCTGCCATGCTGTCTTCAAGTTCTAAAATTCTATCTTCGGTTTCAATTAAACGGTTTTTCATGCTTTCAGCGTTAGTTTTCAAATCCTGGCATTCTCTTTGGACCTGTTTCATTATTGGTAATTCATTCCTGAATTGCTCTTGTAAGGTTTCTATTTGTTTCCTATTTTCTTCTAGACTTTTGTCTATTTCTCGTCTGTGTAAATGAACATTTCTTCCATCATTGTTTTCAGCTCGTTTTTTGTCTGAGAAATCATTGTGGGTATGTGGGTTATTTCTGCTTTAAGCTCTTTCATGGCCTGTTGGAGTTGTTTCATTTCGGATGCAATCGTTTCATAACTTGAAGTTGTGAGGCTTCCTGGTTCCCCTGTATCTTCACATTCAAAACTTGTTCTGGGTGGGGTTGAGTTTTGAGACTGCGTTTTGTTCCTCTGTTTTCCCATTTTTGGGTATCAGATTCAAAATGTGGAGCTATAAATTCCCCAGGCAGTTCAGCAGGCAAAGGTCTGCTGCAGAGGCTGTTCCAATGATTACTTCTCTTTGGGAGAATGTCCCTTAAGCTGTCTGCTGAGATTTCCGCTTCTATTCCCTACCCCAAGGCCTGGCTGGGGCGAATAAACAGCTCGCCACCCCAGGAGTCTTACAGACAGAGCACTCCGATGTTCCTCCCTGGGTGGAGCTCCTTCGCCCCTCACAAATCCCGTTGGGGCGCCTAGCTAGTTCTTCCCACCCGGGGGATTCCACAGTTTTTAAAGCTGTTTTGATGTTACTCGCTGGGCTGAGCTTCTTCCCAATTCAGGAAAAACTGGTTAGAGTGCCCACTTAACTCACCCTTTGATCGTGCAGACAGGAATGCAGTTCAGATATATCTCTCTGGATGGAGGTTTTTCCTGACTCAGAAATCCCGCCGATCGCTGTTGCTCCAGTTTGCGCATCGCCAGCTGCGGGGGTGGGGTTCTGAGCGGGATCCCAGACTGCTGCCCAGATTGGCGCAGTCTGTCCCAGTAGCGCGTTCTCTGAGTTTCCTCTGCTCCGCTGCCTCCAACAAATCCTGGTTACAGCCGCCTCTGAGCCGGTCGGGTTTAGGAGCTGAAGCCGTCCTTCCCTCAGCACTCGCTCTCTCGGCTGTACGCGATTTGAACCGAGCTGCAGCCCAAACGCTGCACCGATCCCTTGGGCGCCCAGCTCTCAGGGTCCGCCCACTTCTCGCCGCATGGCTTGTCAGCTGGCCCTTTAATTCTTAGGCCACAGAGAGCAGCCCGATCAGTTGGAATTTTGCCTCCACGGACCGGGCAGCCACGCGCAAAGGATCGGTCTCTGGGAGAGATTCCCTCTGCTGCTCACCTGGTCGCCATCTTCCCGGAAGTCCCTCTCTTCTTATTTTAAATAGTAATTCCTTTTGATTATAGTAATTTCCATAGATAGGTGAACTACCCCAAATTGACAGTCTACAGATATTTCCAAGTCAGAATGTATAAAATTAGAATAATTCTGTGTAGTTGCTTTTCTCTCGTTGCTGAGACAAGATACCCAACACTCAAAATTAAGGAAGGAAAGGTTTATTTAGCTCACAGTTTGTGGAAGTTTCAGTCCATACTCAGCTGGTTCTAAGCCAGAGGGGCACATGGCGGAGGGCAACAGTTCATGGCAGCAGAAAACAGCAAAGGCAACAAGAGTGAAAGGGATGAGCAGCAAGCTGCCTCTTTCCCTGCCTTATACTGTATATTGTATGCAAACTACCCACCTCAGGGCTCATGCAGCACTTACACCCATAACCCCAGTGGTGGACCATGGATCAATCACAAACTCTAGAAGCCTGCCCCATGACTACATGAGGCTTTGGGAAGATATCCACACACAAACCATAACAATTCCTTTCCTCCAAATATGAGCCAATCAACAGCTATATGCCTTATAGCTGGTGGCATATGGTTTTAATCCTAGCACTTGAGGAGGATGAGGAAGAAGTCCAATTTAGACAATTTATTAGCATAATGAGATCCTATCTAAAAATTTAAAATGTTATAAAGGACTGGTGATATAGCTCTGTATAAAGGTCCTGTTTTTTAAACTTAAGTTTTAGCCAGTTGTTCCTAGACAAAGGACTAACATCTAGAACATATAAAGAATTGAAAAAAAAAATCAGATACCCCAAATTTAAAAACCCAATCCAGAAGGCACATCTGATGAATTCACACTTCTCAGATGAAAAAATACAAACAGCACATATATACACAAAAAAAAATTCAACGTCTCTGGCCATTCAAGAGATACAAATTAAAACAATGCTGAGACTCCATCTCACTCCAGAAAAAATGGCTATCATCAAGAAATCAATCAATAACAAATGCCAGCAGGGCTGTGGAGAAAAAGGAACTCTTCTCCACTGTTGGTGGGAGTGTAGAATGGTGCAGCCACTATGGAAATCATTATGAAAATTCCTCAGAAACATAGGACTAGAGATTGCGTTTGACCCAGCTATTCCCCTTTGTGGTATCTTCCCAAAAGAATTAAAAGCATCGCATCTCAGTACAATATGCACCCATGTTTATAGGAGCACAGCTTGTAATTGCTAGATCTTGGACATAACACAAATGCCCATCAACCAATGAGTGGATAAATACATATTTTTTTATACAATGGAGTGCTAGCCAGCCATTTAAAGAAGGATCAACTTGAGACATTTTGAGATAAATGGATGCACCTTGACAGCATACTCCTAAGTGAAATAAATCGGACACAAAGGCCCTGTTTTCAATCTTCAGTACCAAAAAAAAAAAAGAAAAAAGAAAGAAATAGAATAGAGGGGGAAGAAAAAGAAGAGGATCAGGGCTGGGGACATAGCTCAGTGGAGTGAGCACCTGCCTGGCAAGCACAAGGTCCTGAGTTCAATCCCTGGTATTGCAAAAAAATAAAAAGAAAGAAAGAAAGAAAAAGAAGAGGATGAAGAGGAGAAAAATAATACAGGTGAAGGAGGAAGAGGAGCAGAAGGAAGACAAAGAGGAAGAAAAAGAAAAGGAAAGACTAAGAATGGTATTTGAAATAAGTTTTTAAAGTTATTTTCTCATACTCAGAACTTTAGGATATAATATGCAAATGATTTTGAAAGACTGGAGACAGCATTTACAATGGCTGCTTACAAAACTTGGGTCATACATAATTGTTAAAGCTGAGACTGAGGGAAATTACCCTGCAAGGGAGCGAGGCTTAAAATCTCCACTCCCAGAGCACTGGCTGGATACCCATCAGGTCTGATTTAAGATGGAAATTCCTGAATTGATAAAAATGTAAAGGTATCATAGGTTTTTCATGCAGTGATTGAGCATTGATTTTTTTAACCCAGAATCCTAGGAAAGTTACCATTTCTAAGTACAATACAATGTGTAAAAAGCTTGTAGCTGGGATTAGAATAGGGAGAAAGAAAGACTAGGGACTTTCAATCTAGATTGAAAAATGCATCAAATATTGTAATTGTCCATTAAAACAATATAATTATTCTGAAATTTCAAATAACATTGAAGAAAGGCTTTGGGTTTTTATGTTTAACAAGATTAAGCAAGAATTTCAACTACTTTAGAAATAACTGTGCTTTCTACATATAAAATCAATTTTTAAAAAACTCATTAAACCAATTATGACATAGAGAGGAGAGTCTCAAAAAATACTGCTTTAATGTAAGACATATCATTCCAAAAGCAAACCAGAAACGTACCGACTATCCTGATAGGAATCTGAGATTAGAAAGAAAGCAGTGTTATATTGAACTGGCTTTTATAATATATTTGTTTAGAAAATTCCCTACGTAAGAGCACTTTACATGTTCTACTGTACTTTGCAGAAACTAATACTGAGAGATTATTTTAACCTCCTGCCACAACTGTGGCCCCTGAAGTGTTTTATAATCCCTGATGCAGGGAGTCCATGGAGCTCTTCTGGTGCGATTCCTCAACATTCTGAAATTCTGTCTAACCTTATATTTTCATACTTTCTGCTCAGAGGAGATAGCACATTTTAACACTGACTCCAAGATCACTGTGGTTAAAAATGTTACTTTTCAGCAGATCTAATAATTTAAGTATTTTTAAGGACAGCAAAAGTACCCCAAAATATCTTAGTGAAGAGATAAGGAAAGTTAAAATGGAGTACACAAGTAGTAAAAAGAAGAACGTGAGTCTTAAATGCATTTTTAAAACTGTATTAAAAATTTACGGAGACTAAAACTGTAACTCAGCTTTCATATGTTATAATATTATTATTTCAAGAAGAATCAAAAGTACTTTATATTGTTAAAGTCATTATGCTTGAGTTTATTATTTTAGCATTGAGATCTGCATTTCTTAAAGCTTCCCAAAGCAGTGGGATTTCAAAATAGAATTAATTCCCAATTGTCAGCACTAATAGAATAGGAACAGAAAACAAAACAATATTAGCAAAAGGAAGCCATGCTACACAAAAGGAAACTATAACTCAGAATGGATCAAATACCTAAACGGAGAGGCTAAAACACACAACTTTACGACCTTGAAATAAATGAGTTTCTTAAGTATGTCACCAAACTCACAAACAACAAAGGTAGACATACGTAAATGGATGCCATAAAAAGTTAAAGACTTTTTCTGATCAGAGGGCACTGTTAAGAAAGTCAAACAACAACACACGTGGTGGGATAAAATCTTTATGAAACATTCATTTGATAATGATCTATTATCCAGAATATAAAGAACTCTAAGAAGTGAGCAGGGCCGCCATCCGATTAAAAAAATGGCAAAGTCCTTTCAAGGAAGATAGGCAAATGACCAAAATCTATGTGAAGAGACGCTCAGCATTATTAGTGATCAGGAAAAAGCATATCAAAACCGTAAGATGCAAGATACCGGCTAGTGCCTACCAGGTGATATAGATAAACTCACCTGTTGTTTTTCAGATAGATAGATAGATAGATAGATAAAAATATATATGATGGGGCCATCATGGAAAACTGTTTAGTTCGAACAGTTAAATATAGGGTCAAGAATGAGCCAGGAATTGTACTCTTAGATTCATATTTAAGAAAACTGAAAAATATGCTTATACAAATATGCATACAATTATTCACAGCAGCATTATTGATAGCTCAAATACAGAAACAACCCTAATACCTATCAAATGATAAGCAGATTGACAAAATGTGGTATATTATATAGTGGATTATGTCAGCCATAAAGGAAGGAAGTACTGACAAATTCAGTGTGATGAACCTTGCCAACATACAAATGAAAGAAGTCAGCCATCAAAAGCCAGATAGTATGATTCCATTTATATAAAATGTCCAGTAAAGGTCCAAAGTCAATTAGTACTATGGAGACACAGAGTCAGTTAATAGTTGGAGGGGAAGGTGGGTGGGTGGGTGGGGAAAGGGATATTTATGGTGTTGATTAAAATACTTTGGGAATAGATGGTGAAGATACTTGTACAGTATTGTGCATGTACCATGCATCAATTAATTACATGCATTACAAATGTTTAAAGGGGTTTTTGGTTGTAGCTCAGTAGAATGTAGTTAGAGATGCAGTCTGGGTAGTGTGCTAGTCCAGTATGCATGAGGCCCTGGGTTCAATCCCCATCTTTGTCAAAAGTAAGGAACTAAAAGGGTTAAAATGGTCAGTTTATGTTATGTGAGTTTCAATCAATAAATAGTTCTCTTAAAGTAAGCAAAATGTTGTCTCAGTCCAGCTTAGGAGTCAGAAAGAAACAAATCTGCACACACGTATGGACACTATGATTTCTTTGTGTCTAGTCTTCCACTAGTTCTAGTGAGGCCTCAGCAAACAAGGAAGTCACTGTGGATCAGTCACACAGTACACAAACCAAATGTTGTCCCCTTTCTTTTTTAAACTCATAGTTCCATCAAGAAAATAGGAGCAATTCTGGATATTAATATCCAGAAAGGAACTTCAGAAATAACAGAAATTTGGTGTGTTCCAAACCATTGAAAACTGTGGAATCAGGAAGTCATGGAAAACTCAGGAGCTGTGGCGATGCCAAGAGCCTTCACACAGGCCATTCACAGGTCAGAGATCAGAGTCTGCCACAAGGGCCCTTGCTGTCCAAAGCCCAAATCACATCTCTGCCCAGATTCAGGCAACTGTCTGAGAGACAATGAAATGTAACTAGAATCCTAGAAGCAGAAGAACCTGGGAATTGTAATTTGTAAGCTTCCACTCACAAAGAAAGAAAAATCACAGGAATAAGTAGGGATACATTATAGGTGGAGAAAAAACACACATTAGTACATTTTCTAACCGAGCTAAAATAAATCTTTGTGAATGTCATGATTGGGGCTAGCAAATTGCCCCAATTTATACAGCTGTAATCTTTTTTCACAAGAGCTAAGAAATCAATATAAGAAGGCCTAGAAACCTGGTACAGTAGCAGAGAAATCACTGTTGGAATCCCAGTGGCCAAAGTACAGAAGACTCATCTGCCCTTGGTGTGTGTGGGTACCACCTTATCAGCCCAGAGACAGTAAAAACAGGAAAAAAAACTCTGTCTGTTTACCTCCTTATCTTGGAGAGGAAGGATAAATGCTTTCATTCCTTGCGTTGGACAACAGAACTCCAGGCCCCTTAGCCATGAACACCAGGAGTTATACCAGAGTCACCTGAGAATTCTGCCTGGAACTGAGAATTACAGCACTGACTTCTGTTGTTCTGAGGCCTTTGGACTTGGACTGGGCCATGAAACCAACATCCAGGGTCTAGATCTAGGACTGGCAGGCAACTTGTGGAATTCCTTGTCCTCTGTAACTCCAAGCACCGGTTCTGCAGATAAATCCCCTCTCATCTACCTATCTATCTGTCTACCTATTCTCAATCATATTTGTTTTGTCTCTCCATAGAAACTTAACATACTTGCTAACAATTAGACCTTTATTTTAGTCTCTTTGAAAAATCTGAGATTCTGGTCTTTTATCGCCAGAGAATGACTTCATTATTGGCTTATGAAGAAGATGAAATAATGCTAATCTTTTATGGAAATTATTTTAAGATAAAGTTATTGAGTCAGGAAATATTTGGGTAAGTTATGTTGTATGCTTCTAAATACATAAGCAAAGTTTTATGACATAACACTAATATGATTAACATAGTGTTTTTTAATTTTAAAACCTCTTCATTATCTACCATAAAGTAAAATTTCCAAAAGCAAAATAAAGGGAAAAATAAAAGTCTAAAAACATAATTTGTAATGTAACATTACCTCAAAATAGATCATTAATTAATCAGATAATTCCACAAATTATCAGATTAGTCAGAACATTCCACAAATAATTATCCACCTCTAAAAAATGAAAAAGTAAAAGTTTATTTCAACTTCAAAACATAGAGAGATAAACCTTTCATCTAAACAAAGATTTTCAGATGAGTTTCAGTTGGCCTTGGAATGCGTATTTTTTTTTTTGTTCAGTGCATCCAAGCATTAGGTAAGATGTTCAATAAAAATGTGTGAATGATTTGTTGAATATTATTAATGCATGTTAGTATTAAATAGAGATATCACTTTGCTTCCTGATTGAAATTATGTTTCTCATTAAATGCAGTAAATTGGTATATTTTAGTCCCCTTCTTTTCAGTGCTAACCTTGCCTGATTTTACTTTACATTAAGAATAATACTTTTAAGAAAAAAGGAGTATCTTTTTTTTAGAAACATAGAACCCGTTTTAAATAAAGATAATAGACTATCACTGACATTTATTATTGTTGAATATCTTCCTGTATGTGGTCACTATGAGAAAAAAGTAATACATAAACAAATAAACAAACATTCAATAAGTATGCACTAGAAGTAGTATTTCTGTATCCTCTTTGGTGTGAATGAATTACTATGACCTGTTATTAATACCACTTCCTTTCAAAATTCTTGCTCAACTGATTAGTGATTGCTGCTTGAGGATGTGGAAGCCTCTGCCCTGCAGGTGAGGAATCTGGTCCAGAAGACTTTCTGCCTCCTACAACCCTTAAAGTTAGAACACAATAATTTTAAACTCAAGACCTCCAAATTTGATCACTTTAAAAACTGTCATTGAATTTAACTACCACCTAGCACACAAACAAAATAATTTGACAGATAGGAACAGACAACAGAATTATTAAATGGCAATTTGTCTTTTAGGAGACAAGTTGTAAATAATGTTTGATAAATTTTAACTTAGATTAAATAAAACTGAGTTTCTCTACTTGAATTTGCTGTAGGTGTCCCCACACAGATGTTAAACTACTACTTTAACTAGCCTCATCCATGAATCATACCCAGTACTAAGAATATGACCCTTTACTTAGAAATGAGTAGAGAGAAAATCAAGGGGGTCTTGGAGTCACAGAAATAAGTAGGTAGGTAGAGCTTTTACAGAAGAAAGAATCTGATTACCACTAACACAAGAAAGGAACTCAAAAATGCCCTTTTGACTTAGTGCCATGGGGGTTACTGGTGGCCAAGGTAAATTTGTTTTAGTTAGTAGAGAACTAATGAAAGCCAGCTTGCTGATTCAGTAAGTGAGAAATGGAGAAGTGTTTGTGAATGTGCAACAGTGAAAAAAGAAGACAGACAGGACAGCTGTTATGATCCCAAATTGCTTTAATTCTCCCATTGAGGTGCGGAGTATGCAGGTTCCATCCCAAGAAATTTTCATCCCTACATGGCGGACCACCAAATGTGTTTTTCAGGTTTAGAGATCTGTGTCTTAAGATGACGGTAGCTTCTAATGGTTTCTTGGCAGAGCAGGGAGTGTTATGTAAAGAAGCCTATGTCATAAGGTGCAACGTACTAAGCGGAAGAAGCAATCCAGAACACCACGTATCAGCCTTTGAAGAAACAGTCTTGGAAGTGGACCTGCTAACTCCAGGCCAGCTGCTCCTGTGGATATGGTGCTGTTGAGAAGTGAACTGTCATCACCGAGCCCTGCCCTAAACACATACTTGTGAACCAAATTATTGCTGTGTAAACCACTGAGTTTGGGGTGGTTTGTAACCACCATCAGCAAAAGGGGACTGATGAGGATGTTCTTGTTGGTAGTGGTCTGTCACTGTAACAAAAACCTAAAAACTGTGGCTTTGATTTTATGACTGAGTGATTATCAGAAGCTGAGTGGGCTTTAAAGCAGCCCAGAAAACCTCGAAAAGACCATGAAGACCTTAATGGATGAAGAGCATGTAAAGTTCTGAGAGTTTCACAAAGCTTTTGGTGAAAGAATCAAATGAGGTAGGGGAAATATTGTTGAAAGCTGCTATCCAGGGTTAAGAAATTTGGTGACACTGTCAGCTGCTGAAATGTGGAAGTGTGCACATGTCTACTGAGTTGCTCTTTTAGCTGAGCACATTTCCAGGAAAACTGCTGAAGGCTTTGCTGGCTTCTAGCTACTACTATAAAATGAAAGGGGAAAGAGATGAGCCAAAGAGGGAATTGTGGAATTTTGAACAAAATTCATAGAACATATAAATGATTCAGAATCTGCTAGGCTAAAATATAAAATTTTCTGATTCTCAACCTCTCTAGATGATAAAAATTCTAGAATATGGCTCTTGAGAAAAGATCAAATCCGTGGTGAGACTGTGAGGCTCTTATTTGAAATATTATATAGAAATAATTCCAGCAAAAGGGAACAAACATGGCTTGTTCTCACTTATATGGGGAAGCTAAAAA
Source organism: Dinomys branickii (assembly GCA_004027595.1). Lineage (NCBI taxonomy): Eukaryota > Metazoa > Chordata > Mammalia > Rodentia > Dinomyidae > Dinomys > Dinomys branickii. The sequence continues at coordinate 10,059 of PVLD010005206.1, forward strand.
GTTGATCTCATAGAAGTAGAGAGTCGAACAGTGGTTATTACTGGCTGATAAAAGTGGGGATAGGTGAATGGAAAGAAAAGGGCCAATAGTCACAGGGGGTACAGCTGGAGAGGAGGAACAATTTATTCTATGACACTGTAAGACAACTATGATTGGCAACACTTAATTTTATAACTTCAAAATAGGAAGTAGAGAAACTTTTTGAACTTTTTTGTTCAAAACAAAGAAATGTAAATGTTTATGCACTGCACCCGATAAATATGTACAGTTATTCCGTCAGAGTGTTTTTAAATAATGAAAAAATGAAGCTAGGAGCAGTGGTGCATGCCTAGTATCCTGGCACTTTGGGAGATGGAGGCAAGAGGGCCTCAATTTTGAGTTACACGCTGTTGCAAAATAAAATATTTTTTAAAGGTTTGAGAAATGTAGCTTTGGGTCCAATCCCCAGTACTGAAAATAAAACTAGAAACAAAGAGAGAAAATATGAATGAAAAATAGATTTAAGGTGATAGAGTATAAATCTTTTCACACTCACACAAAAAAAACTTGCTAAAGATGTTAAAGGCAGGACTCTACCTTGTGCCTCTACACTGCACCTTGGTAATCCAGGGTAGAGAAGGGCTTTCGGGTTGAACTTTTGCCTAGTAGAATGGCCTTCAGTAAGATTTATAGTTATTTACTCAACTTTAAAGAAAATTGTTTGGGGACCAGTTGAACTAATAGGGACACCGGAGTAAAAATAAAAACAGACCTTTAAATCTCCAACTCATTATGGGCAGGAAGCCCCTGAGAAGGGAACTCTGTTGCAAGTTATGTTATACTACAGAATAATAAGAAGATTTAAAGGATAGGACCAAGAACCCAGAGGACAGAACCAAGAACAAAGGGTAGAATCACTCTCAGGAAGCCAGACTGGGCCATAATCAAGGAAACGGCGAAACCTTCTAGAAACTGAAAGAACTGCATGGACCAGCCACAGCTGCGTCCACTCTTTGGAATAGAAATATCCATTGTGGTTATGTCTATCACATCACTGTACACTGGTTGTACAGGGACTGGGGGAAGTAACTTTATCCCTCTAGTTCACAGGTCTTCAGTTGGAGACAAACTGTGCCAGAGAAGCCTTAGTGGTACCTGGACCTGATAATACATGACACGATCCCAAAGCCCAAACCCAAGCGTGAGACTGGGATGAAATAAGATTTCTGCCCAAGCCTTTGCTCAACCTATTTGAGATCTGGGAGTACAACTTGTACAGAAAGTGTGGTGAATTTTGAACATGTGTAGAGTGTAAGTGTATGGCCATGACAGATTATGGCAATTATATGTCATGGCCTCCACATATTTTGACATTTTTTCCTGTCAAGGGGTAGAATCTATTTCCCCTCTTTTAATCTCTATGACTGCTTGACCAATCAAAAGTGACAACATCTCAGCTTCTGGGACTAGACTTTAAGAAATAGTGTTTCGTGGCATAATTTTGCCTCCCTACACATGCTATGGAGCAGTCCAAGCAGCATGTGCAGAAGTCCGGGATGAGAAACACAGAAACTGCACCTGAGTGGCCGTTCTGTTTTCAATCATTATATCTTAGCTTTGCACATTTTCCAGTTTAAAATGTGGCGTATATGTAAAGAAAGTATTTTGAGCCTGACATTTTCCATTCACATCATTTAATTTTTTAAGTCTTTAAAAATTTAATGTTAGTTTAATTTACTAGTACATGTGCGTGGTGTGTGATGCTTGCACCCCTTGTACAGAGGTGGTACAGGTGGTACAGGTACACAGCACCAGAATGCCTTTTCCACCCCCTTTCTCCCTCCCCCCAATCCATTGGTCCCCTTGGTTGTTTGTTTTGTTTTGTACAACTTTGCCTTATACACCACTTACATTCCTTGTGAGGAGACATTCACATTTTCACAGACACTAGTGATTTCTGCTTTTGCTTGGTAAGTATTCTATACTTGATTATTTACCTGGTTTTGACCTTTTCTTCCATTTGGGGGCTATTGTGAATAAAACTGCTATTTTGAACACTGATGATCACACTTCTAATGTGGGTACTTGTTTTATTTTCCTGCGGTAGGTATCTGGAGTAGAATTGCTGAGTCATGGCTGAGGTAGCTGTGTATAAGAAATTAGCAAGTTATTTTTAAGGGGTTGTATCATTTTTCATCCCTACTAGTAATGCACGAGCATACCAGTTGCTCTACACCTTGCCAACACTTATTATTGCCAGTATCTGTAGATCCCAGAGAAATACTACCAGGATTTCAATCTCAGCATTGGTACTGACCACTGTGCTCTTGAGCAAGTTACTATCTGTTTTTTGGCCTTCTTATTTGTAAATTTAGGATAGTATTAATACCTCATCCAAAGCATTATTTTGATGAATAAATGAGTTCATGTACATAAAGTCCTCAGAACTGTCAGTCACGTAGGCTATTAAATAAATAAGAGTTATCTTATTTAGGGTTTTTGTGTTTGCAATCATAAAAATGACTGCTCTATAATTTTCTTCCTTGTACTAGACTTTTAGTTTGGTTGATGTCATAAATTCTGTTGACATGTATTCTCACTTTTTTATTTGCTGGTAAATTTCATAAAATATTACAATACCTTATATATTCAGTAAAGCCCACTCATTGAGCTGAGTGAGACAGTTTTATTTTAGAATGATTTTCATCTCATTATTTAATTTTTCTGTTTTATCCAGCTTAATTTTTGATAAATTATATTTTTCAGTAACTTAGCAATTTTATATAAGTATTCATATTTACTAGCTAAATTTTTTAAATTATTCTTTAAATTTTTTGTGGCATCTCAAGTATGAACTTAATTTATTTCCTTATGTTTGTAATTCCTCTTTTCTTTTTCTTCAAGTAAATCTTGCCGACATCTCATTTGTCCTTAATGTTTTCAATGACTCTCTGCCTAACTTTATTGATATGCTTCACTGTACATTTATTTTCTTTGTGATTATTGTCTTATCTGCTTCTCTTCACTCTCGGCAAGGTTCTTTTCTGTTTTAACTCCTGAGTTTGGTTGTTTTATTCTTTAATCATTAGGCTTTCTTTTAAAATGTTAGTACTTACACCTAGGGGCTACCATTCCCTGTGTACATATCATTAGCAATCTAAAGGCTTTCATATGAAATGTTTTTACTAAAGCTAGTTCTAAATTCTCATTTCCACTATTGTTTATTCTTTGCTATGAATTTCACCTAGCTGTTTTCTAAAATTGCAATACATTCATCTTTCCTGGTGATCTTTTTCTTAACTAATTTTATCAAAAAATTTTCCTCAGTTTTGACCAAGTGGTATTTCTTGTGTCTATTTTAATAACTGTGGTGTTATATTCTTTAATTTCAATTTCTAGGACATTTATTAGGACTGATTCTTCAGCTAGAGTCAATTTTCCTAAATATACCATAGATGTCTGAAAAAAGTACACTCTGGATTCATTGAGAACAATAGTTTATCTGTCCGTTACTTGAGCTTGCTTGTCCAATTCCTCAATAACCCTATGCTTTCATGGTTTTGTTTTCTGGAACAATCAATTGAAGATTAATTTTCTTAGTAGCTTCAGATCACTTATGTTTTAATCTGGTGCTAATTCAATATTTATGAGCATTTATAACTTTTTAAAATTTAGTTTCTAACTAGAAACAGTTTTGCTTTACCTATTTTGAGACTATGAGATTGGTTGTATGTAGTCATTATCTCTCTGGTATTAAATCTGTCATTAATATATACAATATCTGTGATTAGGAAAATGTTTAGGGCTGGGGATATAGCTCAGTTGAATAAGCGCTTGCCTGGCAAGTGCAAGGTCCTGAGTTCGATCCCCGGTACCACAAAAAAAAAAAAAAAAAGGAAAATGTTTGGGGATATATATATATATATATTTTTTTTTTTTTTTTGAGACAGGGTCTCACTCTGCAGTTCAGTTTGGCCCTGAGGCTCACTTTGTAGCATAGGATGGTGCAACAATCCTCCTCCTCAGCCTCCCAAGTGCTGGGATTACAGGTGTGTGCCACCGTGCCTGGCCAAAAATATTTATATTTTAGATTTTTCTTCTTTCTGGTATTCATAAAGTTACAACACTGTCTTCTGACTAGTATTTTATTCTTATAATTTTTCTATATTTTATCTTCAACCATTTGATATTTTTATATTTTAGTCTTTAATAAATAGTACTTTACTCATTTGAAAAAGCTAATTAACAATCATCTCTTAAGTGAAAAGGTTAATTCATTTACATTATTACTATCATTATTTTTTCTATTATTTTCTCAGTTACCTCTACTTTCTTATTGTGTTTTTCACTTTGTCGCTCCATAAATGAGGATGGTTTTCTGAGGAGTGTCATTTTCTTATTACATCTATTAACTCTTTGTAGATAACTAATACATTTTTCTGGGATACTTTCTGGATAACTAACTTCTTATCAAAGTCCTTCATTTTCTCAGCAAATGAATTGTATCTATAGCTAACTTATCCTTTGAGTTGAAAAACTGAGATTATTGATTTGATGCAGAGATGTTCTTTCTGATTGTCAAATTTCCTGTCTATTCCTGCTTTTGTTAATATATTTAATCTATTAAAATTGATTAGTGACATTTAATCTTTTTACTCATACAGTTTAAGTATTGGGAATTTGCTGCTACTTACTGTATTTTCTCTGACCCTTCCATGTATGGATTACATTTTGCTTTATGACTCTTAACTATGAACTTCTGTCCACTGAAACTTTTTCTATAAGTTCTTTGGTGCCCTGATCTGAGACTACATCCTTCATGGAGGAACTAAGCATTTTTCTCCTTGTTCTAGGAAGCACCACGAATCTAGGGTCACAGTACCTGAGTTAACTTGAATCTGTTCTACTGCCTCACATGAAGGAAGTTTTATTGTGCTATCTCAAGGGAAAATTTTTCTACTTCCAGAAACAAGAGCGACATAGGCAAGATTCCATCCTGGCCCCTCTACAGGGCACCTTGTCTATGAGGATGTTGCCCATTGGGTCCCCAGATTTTTGTAGCTGAGTTTCATCAGACTCCATACTTGTGTCTGGCACTAGTTGGTTCACACATGCCACGGACACAGAAACTCCAGGTCACTAAGTCTTGGCAGATAGAATCAGAGCAGCTTAGCCACTGGCTAGTATCTCAGAGTTTCTGTTTTCACTTCAATTTTTGTCCCTTGGTGGTTTTAATCTTTCATTTTTTGCCACCAATCTTGCATATTAAAATTAAATTTTAATTTAAAAATTTTCCAGATTCTTACTCATTTCCTCCAGGTGTTTAGGGTATCTGGTGTGCCATAGTAGTAGAAGTGGAAGACGGTCAACCTTTCTTAATATCTATAAAGCCAATCCACTTTGTCTGTCTCTCTTACAGCTTCCTAAGGTTAGGCTATTGCCCTTTCTCACCTGGATCATGGTTGTGCCCTCTTTTCCTCTGTGATCATGTTTTCTTTGAGACTACCATGAAATCCAAATTCCTTGGCAGCAAGGGAGAAGGAAGAGTCCATGAAATGTGTTAAAAACTAAAGACTGTATCATACATGAGTACAGCCAATTTAGGAATGGATTCTTCCATGGTGTACTTTTCTGGGTATAAGCCTGCAAAATTATCTTATTGTACTCTTTACTTTAAAAGCATAGATTGATATTTTGCATCTCAGGGGAAGAAAAACAAATTTCTCAAATTTATCATTTGGATTTTAGAGCGCATCAAATTATATACTCAGTCTAAAAAGATCTTTGACAGAAGTTTCAAGTAGTTAAGAATGCACAAGGCTTCTCATTGATGAATAGAAGAAACAGAAAGGAGGGTATATGCATCGCTAAAGAAATCTTCCTGAATAATAATTTTCTTCCAGATGGATAATGATATGTTGCCTCTATTGGTCATTATGTAACACTAGGTTATTATTAACACTGTGTTCCATTTTCTATCACCTATAATGTGAAGATATGTAGAGACCTAGGCCTTCCTTTTCACAAAGAGTGTTTCAAACTTCTTTTACCAATGTCTTACAGATTGTGATTGTAAACCCATGTTGCTAATTTCTCAGCTCAGTTCATTCAAATTTCAAGAGTGACAGTCTTTACTGATGTTATGGTTGATACATTGTGTCATCTTGGGGAATCTAGAGGTTTAGCTGAGTGACTCAGGAGGAAGCTGGGGTACTTCCTTTGTAAACATCCCGAGCCTGTGGAAGAGGAGGGCCTGGAGATTGTGAGAGGTTCACAACCCCTGGGTGGGGTAGGTTGCTTACAATGTAGGGAAGAAAAGGTGGCTGCTTGCAGCCTTTCCTCCCTTTTGCTCTGTTTGTTTTTGCTGTGTGCTGCTGCCATGAACAGTTTGCTCTCTGCCATGTGCCACTCTGTCTCAGAACCAGCCAAGTATGGACTGAAACCTCCACAAACTGTAAGCTAAATAAACCTTTCCTTCCTTCATTTTGGGCCTTGTGTATTTTGCCTCAGCAATGACAGAAAAGTAACCAAGACAACTGATAAGTAGGAATACATAAATTCCTACATAAATAGCGAATTAGCTAATATATCACACTGTTCCTTTTGTTGTGATGGTTGTTGCTCCTGTGCAAAGCACACGCTCACATGCTCTCCTTAATGTGTGATCTAAGGGTAAAAGTGCCTGACTTTTTAAATTCCTGCACAGAAGCAGGGAAATCTGACCATATAATATCAGTATATCAGCAGATTTGCAAAGTTTCTGTTAGTAAAACTCTTTTAGATACAGCAAAGCAAGTATTATGAAGAACATTGCCGTGGCTGTAAACAGATGAAGAAATACGGATGTCAAGGCAGCAGTGTTGAGACAGATGTTTCCGGGCAACCACATGAAGTCAATAGTCCCCTGCCAAAGGCCTGTGGTGAGCATCACATACATAACTAGGAGGCATGAACCTCAGGTAAGACGTGGACTATCTTCAGTATAAAGGCTGTGTTAAGGGTCAATGGGGATGCCTGACTTCATAAAACTACTTAATAAAAAGTATCTGCACAACTTTGGACTTGTTCTTTCCCTATAATTAGTTTATGGTTAAAACTTGGCTGTGATAACTCAAAATATGCGACCTTTATATTTTGTGGTCTTAATAATCATTATTCCTTGTGTCTTAGATATCAAATAAAATAGGAACTTAGTGTTGCCGACTTCTTAGACCAGCACTGTCTAACAGATTTAGAACATAAGTCAAAAGTACAAGTCACAAATGTATAATAGGTGCAAAAAGTTTAAGCTTTTATGATTTAAACATTTCTAGTACCGCCCTTTAAAAAAAGGCAAAGAAACAGAAGAAATTAATTTTAATAATGTATTTTATTCACTACTATGTCCAAAATATTAAACCTGTATTAGCTTTCCATGGCTGGGACAAAACACCCGACATACACCTTGAAAGGAGGAAAGGCTCACTGGGGCGTGTGCTTTCAGGTTTCAGTACATGGTCGGCTGCGCTCCAAACCAGAAACTTCACAGTGAGGGGAAAGACGCTCAGCCCTTGGCATTTTGGAAACAGAGAGCCAAGGAAGAGCCTGAAAGAAAGGGACAAAGGACCAGAGATAGTCTCCAAATCCGAGCCTGAATAACCCTCCCAGATATTCCCAGGAGAGTGATGTACTAATCTTCAAGGTATCTCTTAAGCCAATCAAGTTGGCAATCAAGATTATCACATACCTCACTGTACAGTCAATTTAAAAATCATTCATCAGGTTTTTTACATTCTGTTTTCATACTAAGCTCCCAAAATCTTGTGCATATTTTATACTAGTAATCCAGTATATTTTGGATCTGTCTTATTTCGAGTGCTCAGTAGCTATACCCTGCTAGTGGCTATTACCCTGACAACACAGTTCTAGGGGACAAAACTTAAGAAGCACACAAAAAATAAGCTCGTTGAAATTGAAGTCAGCTCTCTACCATATCTCTGTGATGACAGAGGGTTGAGAATATGCTTAGCTTTCATTTTAACCCTGGGAAATTGAAAAATTCAACATTAATTTAGGTATCTATTGAACAAATAATCACTCTTTGTAGACTATGCTCTGTATGCTGCTCTTGAGTGGTGCTGGGGTGAGTGTCATAAAATGCTCTCATTGTTATGGTGCTTAAATTATAAGAGAGATGGACAAATATTTATTGAGTAGGTTGTGGTACATATTCTTGTATATATATATATATATATATATATATATATATATATTTTTTAGGGATGTAGCAGCTATCTTTTAGTATTCTCTCCAGCTCACAGATGAGACAATTAACTCCTGCCATACTGTCCCATCTGTTACAATTACTCTTACTTTCTCTAGACTGAAGTCATTGATTCTCACCTACAAGCTCCAAGGGCTGTGGTTTTCAAATTTGGAAGCATATTTAGAACTCACTGGTGAAATTTTCAAAGATGTTCTAAAATGGTTTGACTTCTAATCACCCACATAGTATTATTGTGACCAAGGTTTTCTTAGAGGATATTCAAGGACATGGTGACGGGCAGCTGCAGTAAGTCACCATTGACAGTAGTCCTTCTCCAAACTTTGTTCATTACAGAATGTTAAGCTTTGGCTTTGTCTAAGGCATCAAGACTCAAGAGTTTGGACTAATGCCTTCAGATCATTTTCTGCTCACCCAAGAGATCACATATAAGGTAGCTCCTGCTAAACTTTCTGCTGGGTCCAACATCTGTAGGGAATGTGTTATGGTTTATGTGTTTACCTAGAGGTCTCACCAAAGTCTCATGTGCTCATAGATGGGGATTTTGAGGGATGACTTGATCCGGGGTGCTATACTCGTGGGTGGATTAGTTCACTAAATGTGACATTAGGAGGTGAAGCCTGGTAAGAGGAGGTGGGTCACTGGTGGTGTGACCTGTAAGCGTATATCTCCTGCTTCCTTGTCCTTTGATCTCTCTTGGATTCTTATCAGCCATGCCAGGAGCAAGTCTCCTTAGTCATACTGCCTGCCTTGGAGCCAGCTCACTAAGGACTGAAACCCCTACAAAGTGTGAGCCAAAATAAACCTTTCTTCCTTTAGATTTGTGGGTATCTGCTATGGTGTCTCAGTGACAAGAAAGTAAGACAGAATGGAGAAAAACCATTTCCTTAAATCCATTTTAGGTTCATTGGCTAGAGTCCTGTAAAATTGGCAAAAGATAGCTTAACCAAAGAAAAACAAGCAGAAGTTTATTAACATGTGCATCTCACACCCGCATGGGAAAGCTCAGAGATGAGTAACATAAATGGGAGGTTAGGACTGGGGCTGATCATATTTTAAAAGAACAATTATTTAGAGAAGTGAGGATGCAAAGGAAACAGGATAATAACGTCATGGTTTTAGGTATAGAAAGTATATGAAGGAAATTAATGCAAGATAAGTGCTTATTAGTGAACCTTGTTGTGTAGATACCTCAGTGGCATTTCTGGGCTGATCATGATTGAGAGTGGTTTCTGCCAATTAGCTTAACTAACTTCTGCCCTTACTGGTAAGAAGGCAGAGGGATACCTTAACAGATCTGTGTTTGTTTTTAAGCAAATAAAGGCAAGAAAGAGTACTTTTCTTGTATCTGTTTCTTCTTAGTTTTCTTCAACTCAAAATTATCCTTATGCCAAGCCACATATAAGGTGGCATATTTTGTGACTCCAAGTTTTTCTTTAAATCTTCACCCTAAGACAGCTCAAAGTGCTCTCTTAGAGAGCCTTTCCCAAGATTTGAACCAGTTTATCTGGAGTGCGGGCCAAGAATGTGCATTTCTAACAAATATCTCAGGGACTGCTGATGCTCCTTCACTAATCCTACTTGAGAACGAGGGCGGTTTGGAATGTTGGCTTGAATTCCTAAAACTGCTTGCAACTTAAATCTGCCTGTCCCCAAATACAGCTCAATTTATCCCACTTGAGTGAATACACTCACTTAATTCCCCAGATCTACTAGTCTATTCTACTTTATTATACTTAAGTTATTATACTTTATATTTCTTTATCTAGAATTCTGTTAAGCTATGTTCATGCTCTTGCAAATACGAGTCTGATCTTTTCAGTACAGGGATCAAGGATGCAATTGTTGGCTTGAGACAGTCTGCACTTATCAATGAGCACATAGGAAATGCATTAAAATCAAAATCTTGCAATAATTTATGTAGTGCTCAAGGCGTGATGCTGTGCAATTTGTTTTTTTTGTTTGTTTGTTTGTTCTTGGTCTTTTTTTTTTTTTTGGTACCAGGAATTGAACTCACGCCCTTGTGCTTGTCAGGCAAGCGCTTGTGCCAGTGAGCTATATCCCTGGCCCTGATGCCATGCAATTTGAATGGCATGAGAACAACAAAGGATGAATAAACAGAAATAATTAAGGGAAAGCATTTCTGAATTAAAAAGAAAATATTAAATTAGATATTACTTATTGACTTAGGACAGTGTTGCTGAGTATTATCCCTTTCAGGTATATTATTTGCACTTTGTAGTGGGTCTTCATCAAATAAAGCAAAGCCAGTAGGTCTTGTTGGGATGGATTAGTTCCTCTTTCTGTCTTTCTTGGTTATCTTGTGTTTTATAGGTAATCTTCAACGTTAGCCTCATGTTCTTAAGGTTCAGTTCCTCTGCCTTTATACTTTGTTCTGCTCACTCAAAGCCCATTGCAACCCTGCTGTCCTCCATTGTTCTCTCTAACATTATGTTAGATGTTGGCAAAATGCTTGAATTTTCCACTATCAGTGGCATATCTGTGACATAATCCTGATCAGAAAACAAGTCCTAAATTTGCATGTCTGTATATGGGTTCATACATTTACAATTCGAAGATATCAATGGATAAAGCAATAACCACTGTTGAGACCATATCACCTTGTCTATAGATTAGTTGTGATTGTACTATTTTTTATGATAATTGGTGTCTGTTTGTCAATATGTTTTTGTACTTTTATGTTTTAAAAAAAAAAAAAAAAAAGAAAACAAGTCCTAAAGGGGTTACTCTCCCAAATAAAAAAGGGGATATCCTTTGAGGGAAAGACTGTCACCCTCTATATTTTGCTTTTGCCTGCTCCCTTTCCTGCTTAAAACAAATGCTGCCTCATAAATTCAGCAGCCATATTGCAACCGAAGGGGTAAAAGTAGGGCAGTAAGAAGGGGCACAAGTCTTTAATGAGGTCTTTAAGATATCAGTCTAGTCCTAAATTGCCTACAATTACCCTTTTAGCTACATAAGAACAAAAATTCCCAATTAATTTATCCCATTCCTTGTCAAATTCTTCATAAGAGCCTAATCCAATCGAAATTAGTATATATTTTTACTTCTAAACTACCCTTTAAACTACTAAACCACTACTGCTTTTTAACATTGGTATATTAATGAATTCATCGTCTCACATATTGATGTCAGCAAGTATTGTCACTGGAGCAACAGGCTGGACTGCTTTACCAAGCTGCAGGAGTGTGTATATGGATAAAGGGGCCATTAAAATTTGGAGCCTAAATGTCTCCCAGCTTGGCATACTGGGGCGTGGTGGAGACTTCCACAGTTGGGGCTTCATAGAAGGTCTTCTGGTCATTGGGAGGGTGCCCTTGAAGTGGATATTGAGACCCCTGTTGTTTCATCATCTTTTGTTTTGGGGTATAAGATGGGGTATAACAGGTCTTCCTCACCACACACTCGTGCCGTGACATACTGTGAGCCAAAATAAACCTTTCCTCTTTTTACGTGGAATATCTCAGGTATTTTGTTATAGCAACAAAAAGCTGCCTGACACAGAAGCTGAAAGAAATTACTCTTCCACCCATGGTCTTAATGAATCAACATTTGTAATAGGAAAAGGTTCTGGAAGCTCAGGAATTGTGAGCCTCTGGCCCACTTGCTCATGATAAGATTTATTCTTTGAACAAATTCAACCTTCTTTCTCCTCACCTTTATGCTGTACCGATTTTTGGAGTGTGGAGCAAGAGTCTGTCCTACATTTCAGCAGATTTATCTGATCAGTGAACTCTGCATACTGATGAAAGGTGTTCCTTAACGAGTCTTTCTGCAGTGAAATAGAGACACTTCACCACTAAATCTGCAGATACTCGATGTTTTTAAATCAACTAGTATACCAAAAGTAAAGACTGTTTATAGGAACAGAGGAACTGGCTGGTTAAATTATTAACCAAAAAGATCTTAGTATACTATAGGGGAAAGTGTTTTGTTTAATATTTTAAAACTTTTAAAATCCCTGCAGTAGTGAGCTATGGTACTTTAGTTGAGATTGGAGCCATGTAAACTTCCTAAGATAAAGTGCTGTTGTCAAATGACTATTTGTTCCCCAGCTGCTTTATGATTACAAATGCAGCAATCATAGAACCATATCTTATGATCTCCTACCTGCTAAACAGTTTCTATATTCCAGAATTTTATATTAAGTGAAAATGACTATTAAAATCCATTGTGGTTTATGTTGACTTGGTCTCTGCAGTCTTAAACTGAGAAGTTCTGAACTTTTTGATAATTTCCTCTTTTCATAATTTTGACTGCATTTTAGCATTCTGAGCTTGAAAACCACAAATTCCTTTTCGTTTTCATATTGCTCATTTCTCCACAAAAAGAGGCACATTTCTTCTAACAAAAAAAAAGCAGTGGAAATTTACCTAGACACAAACATATTTTCAGTGGTTATCCAGACCATACACAAAAACATTCCAATGGAAGCAAACAACTTTCGGTGGCATTCTTTACATTTTTAATTCCTTGCATTATTCTTGTAACTTCAATGATTTCATTATCAAGTCAAAGTGAAGGCCTTGGCAGCAAAGCCTCTTGAATGATGAACAAAGCAGGTTAATGAGAAGCACTCTGACTTTTCTTAGGTTACAAATTCTCATGAGTATGAGGAATGGAGTATAAATCTCAATAATGAAGAAGAAAACTGGCATTGTTTGTATACTCCCAGATGAATAAGCTGGAGTGTAGGAAAGCTATCATTTATAGAAAATCTATAACAATAGTGGGAATTCTTTCCAAAGAAAATTGGCCCAATGCCTTCTTTCTCCCTAGAATCGACTCCCCATTGCTACCCCTGCATCATCATTTCCATTTAATGCTTTTTCTCCCCTTTTCCCCTATAGCTGTGCATCTCATCTTTCAGCCATTCTTGCCCAGCTTTAGAACAGGAATGGAATGTGTGTGTGTCTATGTGTAATCACAATGATTTATACTTTGTTGTCAATGATCAGCACAGACATTTCCACTTTCCAGATTACCCCTGGCATATAGTAAGCCAGCTTCTTCCACTGGCAGCATGCTCTCAGGATAAATACCCTGCCATCAGTCTCTGTGCGAACAGCAAATGTGAACTAATTTTAACCTTAGCCTAACCAAAGCATTATTTGAAGTTTAAAGGCACAAAAAACAAATCACCCAGTAGAGGCCAAAGGCAAATAGAGAATGACTTTGGTGGAGAGTATGTGGCTGTCTGGTGTTGAAAGTATTCTAATTTCTGCTTCCTTCGATGATAACTGAGAGTAGAATCTATAGCCTTGAATATTTATGTTTCTAAGGCACATGTCAGACAGACAATATTTATCTGGGTCAGTGAGCTCCATTGGTGTGGTGCTAATAAAGCCAAAAGCATGGAATCCTTCCCCATAGAAATTAGGAAAATTGACTCAGAGAGAAAAACAAACCTATTTTAAATTCACAAGTTGTACCCCTAAACCTGGCCAGACATCTTGCAAATGCATGCTGTGGGTAACAAGTGGGGTGGATATGCCACCTCAGAATAAATCCAATGCAAATGTTCAAGAGTTGACTCAAAGCTGAGGTGCTCCAGGAAGCAAACTGGGATTGTGACTATTTCGGAGTACTGGAAGTCCTGTGCTAGACAAAAGCAAGTACATAGATGCACGTCAGTGCCACTCCCTACAGGGAAATCCTAAGATCATGTTATCAATGCTGATGCCCATATCGCTTGTTTTAGAGAATTGGTAATAAGTTTTTGGTGGTTTTCAACTATTTTTTAGGGTTCTTGTTACAGGGAACTCTACTTCTTGGCCATGTAGGAAGATCAAGTATATAAATATCTTTGAGGTCAAAGAGATTTCAGCTCAAATCCTTTCTTAATTGTTCTTGTATGGCCTCAACAAGGTACTCCAGTTCTTTAAAGTAGGTTTTCTCAACTACAAAATGAAAGAATAATTGAGTGGTAGAAAAGATTCAATTTGATCAGCTATGTAAAGTTACTAGTGCAACAAGGTGCCTAGGACACAGTAAGAAGTCCAGTAGTGGCTGCTTTTGTTATTATTATGTCAAGGGATCACGTATTAAAAATAGTTCATACAATTTTAATTTATTAATAGGAAATCAATGAAGTTAGTTCCCACCCTTCTTCCCTTGTTTGATCAGTTTCTGTTGTTTTCCTTCCTTTTATCATGGTGTGGAGTTTCTCTTATCTTCACAGAAACTTTGCTCTCCCTGACTGAGGCCTTCCTGAGAACTTTTGTTTAGGAATCCTGCTGCCTTGCTCAAATAGGTATGCTGCATCCTCCACCACTGCATGAAACCCTGTCCCAAGGCCCTTTTCTGGAAGCAGCCATGTAATCTGGTTTTCTCTAGGACTCACTCGCTGGAGATTTATTTATTCTGCTCCCTAAACAGGACATTAATGGTGACATTCAGGAAGCCAGACAAAAGGTATATATTTGGGAGTTATAGGCTATGTTTTGTTTCTGGAAAATTAAACATATTGCTTCACTGTAGAGCTTGCATTTGTCCAAGAAGCTTACTCTGTATTGCTGGTACAAATGGAAACAGATCTGCTAATTCCTATCAGGCCTGGAAGATGTACATGGTAGGTCAGCAGTCACACTGTCCTGGATTCCAAAGTCATCTTATCTGGAGAATTTAAACTTTGGGTGCTCAGCTTTGTTTCCTGTTCTACTGACACCGTTAGAATAATAAAATATGAATGCCTTGTTCCCCTTTATTGCAATTCTTACTTGGCACACACACCACAGAGGGAGCAATAACCAGTACAGAGGGAGTAATCTGTGAACTGTACTATTTTGTCAGCCGATGTGATTGTCATGACTAGTTTGCTGTAATCTCGTTTCTTTCTTTTTCCCTCTTTAATTCTATAAAACCAGATGCCCTCAGATACCCTTTGTAGAGCCTTATTTAGGGCAACTACACTTGGTATTTTTTCCAAGTGACCATCCACAGTTTGGCTATAATAAACTCTTTCTTCTCTCACCCTGTGTGTTTCAACTTGCCTTTGAATTTGACAGTATCATTACCACATTCAATCTGAGGAATTACTTCCCCCCACCTCTAAGTTAAATTGAGAGTAGACTTAATGAAAACCAATTGCTAGGCATGGGAGAAGTTTGTAATGACGCTTCATTCTGTTTTCAAATGCTGTTTCTCAAACTTTAGCATTTGGGCAAGGGCTTTGATGCTATTTCTACATTTCAGTATCACAAGTAGCAGAAATCACTGAACCTGATTTTTCCATTTGCAAAAGGAAAAAGTGCTTTTAATTCACCTTCTAAGCCATTGGGGAAGAAGAGCCTCATTTGCTCCTCAGAGGAAACAGGTTGCATTTTAAGATTCAAGAAAGAGCATCTGTAGGTATAAAGGCCTTCAGTAAGATCCCATCAGAGCAGCCCATGATTCAGGAAACTGCAATGCTTTGTTCATAGCCTACCACTTCTAAGCCCAGAGCAGCTGTCAGTCTTTTTTCTTTTTGTTCTTCCCTTTTCTTTTGTCATGATGAATTTTAATCAGATTTGATATTTTGGTCTTAATTTCACTACTGATATCAGTTTGTTCCAAACTGTGGAACAAACATATTCTGGACTCAATTATGTCCTTGTACATATATCCTTGTATTTTGTATTAGTTTGAAAGCTACTGGTCGGTGTTATAAACAGACAGATGTAGGATGCAAGCATCTCAGTATGGAAGGTGCAAGCAAATGAACAAACATCAGTAAATTGTGCTTATTTTTTGTTTCTGTTTTTGGTACTTGGAATTGAACTCAGGACTTTGTGCTTGCCAGACAGGCGCTGTGCCATTGAGCTATATCCTGGCCCCTCCAAACTGCATTCTTTTAAGTGCAGTTTGGCATAAGTGGTGGACTTTTCTGGAAAATGTATATCTCTAAACTCACTATTATTTATCCTGGTCTAAGGGATATTTCTCCAACCCTTTCACCATGATGATACCAACACTCAAGGTTCTATTCTCAGATTCTTCTAAAGAATTCTTGTGAAAAAGAGTTATTGGAATACTACCAGGAGGCTGCCTTTGGTGTGAGCCAAGAGGCTAAGGGCTGGTCTACAACCTGCAAGGTCATTCTCCAATATTTTGTCTCTACACTATGAATAGTGCCAAAGCGTAGAGTTAAATTTACTCTTTCATTAAACTAACGCACACTGAGCACGTATCAGTGATTAAACACACAAGACACAGAAACGAAGAAGACACTCCCCACCCTGCATCTATCTGTCAGAGAGAGACAAACCATAATACAAGGAGTTAATTCATAGTTGACGTTTTTTGAATACTTAGACTTCCTGACAGCATAACCTGCTTTTTGTGCCTCTTTGAGGTGAGTTGGTATCATGCATCTCACTATGCTCTCACTAAACTTTCTACTGATGCTGGTGTTCCGTGCACTCTTTTGTCTTTTAATTTATTTTCCTTCTTCTGGGTTCCAGGTCATCAACAAATCAATCTCATCTGGGTTTCCTCTGATGAACTTCTAGAGCATTATTATTAATTTTAGTTTGTCTTCTAGACCCCAGATTAGTGACTAAGTGGAATATTTCTTATTGATGCCTTCCCTTGAGTCTAAGTTTTAAATTTTAAAAACAAATGTAGCAAGAGAGTCTGTTATAGTGGATTTATCCATTAGTTTGAACGGACTTCACATCTTTTCAAGAAATCATAGGACCCAGAACACCAAATAGATTCCAAGAAGGTACTATTTTGATCCAATTGCATAGAGTAAAAAAACTCAGTTACTTGAACTGAACTTGTGAGTAGCCATACAACTTTCTATTATGTTTATCATACAGAAAATCAGGACTAACAAGTCATATTCCCTTCCCTCTCTTTCTACCAAATGAACTTACTAACAGGGATTACAATGATCAAAAATTAAATATTTAACAGAGCTGACATTTAAGTATTCATAATTTGGGTTGAAAGTTTCCATACTATTCGCATGCATAGGAGATTGCATTTTTGCTTGTTCCAGTAGGCTTGGTTCCATGGGCAACAGTGTATTACCAGGGGAGGTCAAAAAGTCCATAAAGTTTAAAACACAATTCAGTAGACTTCTTAGTGGTCCATAAATTTTTCAAAAACTCATATATAAATCTTCACTGTTCTTATACCATGTTGTCTCTGTAAACTGGAAATTATTTTTTGCCCATAAACTAAGTTTACGTGTTTGGAGTCTGTGTTCTTCCCCTTTTTCCTATTTGTTACATCTATTTCGGCATTTTTCCTCTTTTACTTTTCCTTCAGCCTCTGTTTTCCTTTAGCCTCTAGGAAAAATTGATCTTGCAAAGCTGCTACTACATAAGGGATGTTTTTAAGTCAGTGTTGGCTCTGTGTCTCAGAATCCTAACATTTTCAATTGTATATCTAACTTAAGCACCTATGTTGAAAAATACTAGAATTGACCTTTATTAAATCTTAAACTATGGAAAGATGACTGTGTAATGAGCTCTCCATGCACATCACCGAGGCGTAATTACACACGAAGCCTGGTACTAAAGTTCACATCCAATCCAGCCCTTCCCTAAATTAATGGTGTTCTTACCTACTGTTGGCTACAGAGTTTAGCTCTGAGCTCTTTATGCTTGGATCCTTCTTCTTTGAGATTTTTCTTTTCTGGCTCTGCTTCCTTGCTAAAAGAAAAATTCAATTAGTCAAGACTTCTATTTTGTTTCTTTCTCAATGGGCCAAGCCTGGATGCTTTTAAGACCTATTACTATGTCAATTACTCCTCTAACTTCTAAACTGGCAGCAACTCTGCTTCTCTATGTAATTTTACACACATACACATGTATATGTATAAAACTGTATATTTATCCTTTTTTCCTGGTGCTGAGGATTGAATCCAAGGCTTTGCAAACAGTCAACAAGTCCTCTGTCACTGAACTACATGCCAAGCCCTTATACAGTAGAGTGATTTACAGAATTATATAATAAACATATGTAGAGAATTTTTCTATTTTTATCTATTTATATCATTTATTATATTACATTATATTATATATCATTTATGGTATTTTATTTATGCCATTGTTTATATTATTATTTATTTCATTTTAGATTTTTATCTTATTAGTTATATAATACATGTGGAGAAATTTTTCTGTATTTATTTTTATTTACAAACTTTATTAATATATAAAAACTATATATATCATATGCATATATGTCCTTATCATGTTATCTTTTTTACTAACATTGTCACTGTATTTATTCTAATTCAAAGAAAATAATCAGTTTGACATGAGAGCTTTTCTTCTGCTTTTTCTTTTTTGAGAAAAATTCTCATTATTTTACTGAGCCTAGTTTCAAATTCTTGGTCTTAAGTGCCCCTCTTGCCCCAGCCCCTCAAATGTGTGACGATTCCCCACGTTGCCATTGTCCCTCGCTAATAAAGGAGTTTTTGTGTGTTTGTTTTGCACAGTTGGGTACTCTGGTATTAGATCCACTGGGAATTTTTAATCTAAAATAATTCCTGCAACTTAACATCTTATCTGGAAAATAATAATACCTAACACACAGTTTGTTGTGAGATTTAAGTACAAGAATAGACATTGTGTTTATTCTAATAACACACGAAGTGCTTAAAACAGGGTTTGGCACCTACTGTATGCTCCATAAACACAATAGAGGTGGTCTTAATCACTTTCTGAGATTGAATTGCATGGGACATAATTATAAGGTTATGAAATTCCTTGGCAGCACATGGACTATGCCTGGCCTGTTACTAACTATGAGATCTTTTATGGATGACAAAGTCTGATCAACCATAGCATAAACGAATTGCTTATTTTGGCATTAATTATCAGTTCTAGCCAATTAATTACTATTAGACTATTCAAAATGAATAACATCCCTGCTAGTCAAAGACTATTATGGAAGCTTTGTCTTTACTATTTGAAACGCTATGGTGCAATTTAAATCAAGTTCTAAGTCAAGGTTCCTTTCCCAGCACCCAAAAATAAAACAGTGGTTTTCTTGTGTCAAAACATACAATATATCCATACAGTAACGTCAATACATTAGTTCCACTAAGTTGTAGATTTTAAATGGCATTCAAGTGTCAGTTACTCCTAAGTTGTTGCCCCAGGCATGTAGGACTACATGGGTATATGAAAACCAGTACTACAACTACCTTTGTATTTTTACTCGAGATGCCTCATATAACTGTTTCACAGTTTCAAAAAGATGCCAGTGTGAAGCCTACCATCCTATGGAAATTCCATGAAAAAAGATGCTGGAAAATCACACTAATTCTCTTACATGTTGCCAAATTGTATTGCACAACTTCAATACATTCTAGTTCTTTTTTTTTTTTTTTTTTTTGGCGGTACTGGGGATTGAACTCAGGACCCTGAGCCTGCTAGGCAGGCGCTTATTCCACTGAGCTATATCCCCAGCCCCTTCAATACATTCTAGACAGAGTACTTGGATATAGCAAAGCTGGCTCTACTTCGTCAGTGCAGTGCAGCTGCTAGAGCCTGACACTGTGGAACCCTAAGCTCACTTCTCCCTTTTGGGTTCTCTTCTTTACCCCTCAGGCACAAGAGCTTAGGATTCTAGATTGACTAGCAGTGATAGGAACTCAGTGACCCTTTGGATAAGAGGAAGGAATCTGACGTTCTACAGGGTAAGATATATGGGAGAAAATGAGAATGTCACGAAGGAAAAGCAGGTGATGCTACAGGTGAACCACTTTCTGGAGAAGAAAATGTGGAGAAAAGGAAGACAAGGTTGTAGAGGTGGCTCTCAGAAGGTGTAATTTCTTGGGCAAGTCATGGCTTCAGAGAATGCTACCTTGGATATTCTTTCTTTTTCTTTCTTCCTGTCTCCCACACTCCCCCTCTCCCTATTTTTTTTTCTTTTTCATCCTTTTTTCCCTCTTTCTTACTTTTTTCAGTCCTGGGGGTAAAACCGAGTGGCATTCTACAATTCAGCTACATCCTCAGCCTTTTTATATTTTGACACAGAATCTTGTATAATTGCTTAGGCCGGCTCTGAATTTGTAATCCTCCTGTCTCTGCCTCCCAATAGCTGGGATTACAGTGTGTACCATGGCACTTGGCTTAGGGTATTATTTCTAAATAAATCACATTTTGATGATTTGTTAAGAATGGAATTTACAAACTGAGTAAGGCTAACAATTTATTTTCTTCCAACTATTGTGTATGTCTGGGCCCATTTTTATGCCTTGTTTCTATCATTTGCTTCTGAAATGTTCTCTCAGTTTACTGACAATTTTATTTAACAAAGAGTTCTATAGCGCTGATTGTGTGCTAAGCACTACTGTAAGAACTTTAGAAAATCGACACAGAGGTTCTCAATCAGGAGCAATATTCAAAAGTAACCATGGTTGTCATGACGTGTGACCATGTGTTGCTATTGTACCTAAGAGATGGGGTAAGAGTGGTCCCTGAACACCTTATAATATATGGGACAGCCCACTTCCCTTTGTCCTAACAAGAAATTTTCTGGCCAAAACATCATTCCCACTAGTGTTGATTAAACCTGTATTAAATTGTTAATCTTCTTAGCTGTGCAACCCAGTAGATACTGTTATGCTCATTTCACAGATAAGGAAAGAGACAGAGAGAGGATGAGAAGCTGGCTCAAGGTCAAAGGCTGACATTCAAGACTAAGTGGCTGTCTCTCCATATTCTGGGCTCTGTCGCTGCACAGGGCTGCCCTGCCTTTGTGCTTAAATCCAAGTTATCTTTGCTCTTTTGAAATCGCACCAAGAAAGGCCAGGCTTCGGGTCATCCCCAGTCCTTGCCTGCAAAGCGTGGTGGGCAGACTGCTGGCTTTGCTGTGCGCTGTTCATCCCTTCGCTGGATGTCTTGTTGCTCACCAGAGTAAGTAGATCAGGGGCAGGGACCTAACTCCTCCCCTAAACTGCTCTGAGATTACAGCACATCCGTAATTCCGCTCTGAGCTTATTCCCTCCCTTTATCCTGTTCTTCAATACCTTTGGCTTTTGGGCTACTTGGGGCTAATTTATATAGCTTCAGAAAGCAGATAATGGCTAATGAAATTTCAATGAGTCTGTTTTGTGACAAGTTAGCTTCCCTGAAGTTTGATAACAATTAAAATTATCCCACTATGTCAGAATTCTTTATAATATAACTGTTTCTTAGGTCCTTACATTTCCTATTGAATGCTAAGTTAAATATAAATATAATATTGGTAGTGGCAAAATTGATGTTAAATTAGATTATAAACCCATCCTTACCAACAAATAAAAGCATGATGTGGGTACTGATGTTACCTTTTGTTCAGTGCGAACACAGGATTTCCAAGAAATATGTGAATTCTCTAACAAAAAAGATCTGATAGAAAAGACTGAAGTGTAAGTTTCAAAAAGCTGCTGTAAAGTTTGTAAAACATTTCTTGTCCCCTGAAAAATATGTGGGTGGACAGTATTGCTCTCAGTAAATAAGAAACAGACAGTAATAGTTTCTTTTTACTTTTGTTCACAAAACAGGATTACTGGTTTTATAGGCATGTTGAAAAATCAGGACACTTTATCATAATTTACTATAAAATTTCTGATGCCATGCACACATGGCTGGGAGCCAGAATCATCCAATGTGAGTCAATTCTGAGACTGAATACAACTCCTTTTTCTCTAGAGCCCTCATCATTACCAACCCTGGGGCCATACATGGGTACTGAAGGGGTTCTATACACAGGGGACCAGAAAAATAGGAAAGGGAAGGATACCCAGGAAAGGAAATGAGTCAAGACTTGAGTCCTCCAGCATTTGGAAAGAAAAAATGAGACTGGCAAGCACGAGGAAAAAGATAGGGCAGAAGAAAATCTAGAACAGTGTTGTCTTCCAAAGACCGAGAGAAGAAATAGGTCAAGGTAAATAAAGGAAACCTCCACACCAACTACCATGCGATAAAGGGAGTGAAATAGGGGAGGGCTTCCTCACTGGACTGAGAAACACAGGTGCCATTGAGAACACTGAAGACGTAGCCTTCTGAACAGTTCTGCTCTGAGGAGGACAGCTGGAAGTAAAAGGGACACAGGGACACAGGCTGAGCAGGAAGACCTTTGTTTTGTTTCTCTCTCTGGCAACTCATATCTGATACCAACCCTCTGCTCCTAGTGACACAGATGACACAGTTTGACAAGACTTGTTTCAGTGGAGTGTTGGGGGCTGGAGTAGGGTGAGCAGCTGTGAAGAATCCGTGGAGAGCTCCGAGGCAGAGCTTTGGGGATTCTTGCCATTAAGGGGAGTAAATCAATGGATAAGAACTAGAAAGGCACAAGGGGTAAAATGAGGTCTGTTTGTTTTGTAGCTTAAATTAGAAATAATGCTGTTTATTGATATGCTGATTGAATTAGAAGAGAGAAAGGGAAGACAGACAGACAGATATAGAATAGTTCACATTTTTAACCATGTCTGAGAAGTATACGGAGACAGATTTATCCCCACATGCATTTCTCAGTGATGGAGTTACTGCTTCCCATGAATTTTTGTGCTTCCAGCCACATCAGGTAAATACTCTGTCCCTATTCAGCCTGACCTTCAGCTCTCTATCCTGGAGAAATAGACAGTAATAATTAGGTTTCCTTTATTTTTCTCCACAGAGCCAACTGTCTGACATTCAGCAAGATACTCTACCTCTTTCTACCTTACTTTCCTCATCTGTGAAATGCAGATAGCAGTAACACCCACTGGTTATGACATTTTGGGGGGGTGATATGAGTTGATCCTTACAGATGATGAGAGCAAGCAATAAGTGCTGGGAACTAGTTCCTCACACATCTCTGGCCCCACTCTTGATCTGAGGAGTGATGGGTCGTAAGACAGATCTGCCCTTCCTCTGGGAGAGTGTATGTCCCATCACCCATACACAGGAGATTTCATATGCTTTGCTTATAGATCAAGGAAACATAGTAAATGGGAAAAATGCCTTATAAATTTAAGTTCTGCACAAGTACAAGATGTAAGTATTTGAATTCTCTGCATCCCCAAGGACAAAAACTGACTTTGAATGATATACCTTAGGCTAAATAATGCATTTAATTACTTTAAACTGTGGGGTTCTGTCTGAAAGGCTTTTTAGGTAGGTGGCAGTATTGCCATGAAATGAG
Source organism: Dinomys branickii (assembly GCA_004027595.1). Classification (NCBI taxonomy): domain Eukaryota; kingdom Metazoa; phylum Chordata; class Mammalia; order Rodentia; family Dinomyidae; genus Dinomys; species Dinomys branickii. Next base: position 33,433 of record PVLD010005206.1, read on the forward strand.
TTCCTGTTGTCTTAGGGATGGGTGTGCATCTCTGAAGACCCTCCCCAGTACACACTTGGTACCGGGGCACAAAGAGTTCTTTGTGGGACTGAAACAGCTCTCAGTCCTTCCAGGAAACCGTCTCAGGCTCTGGAGGGACAGTCCGGTATCAGGTAAGCTCTTTTCATTTGTCACTATTTTCCATGTTACATTCTAGTCCTCTAAAGTTTATTTTCAATATTTAATTTCTTTTATTTTTACAATTTGATACATTTACTTTCTCAATTTTTATCTTCTGAGTACATGCATGTAAAGAGTTTGAGTGTTTTCTAGTGTCTTTTACAGATTAAGTGATCTATTCTTAAACACAGGAAATCATTTTTTTGAAAAAGTAAATTGATTCAAACATTGGTACAGTGTATGTAATTATTAGCCTGACAGTTAAACTACTAAACCTCTCGGCAATTTCAGTATGAATGCCAATTTTCAGCAGCACCTTACATGTTATGTCCAATGCAATCAAAATGAAATAGACGTAGGCCAAGTAGCCAGTATTTGATACTATGCCTTTCTGACTTGACCGACAGACACTCGCAGCGGGAGAGAAATCTGCATGTCTCATGTAACACCTGGACAGCCACATGGTTTCTTCTCTACCTCTAGAAAAGGTGAGTCTCATTCCACACAGGCATTCACTCACTTCCCTGTGTACGAATAAAGGCAGTTTCTGAATTCATGGGGAGGGCTGGAATACGAGTTATATTTCTTTGAGCTAAAATCACTAGTCGTTTTAGAACATGGTCTCAAGTTTCCTCTTGTTGTTTTCATAATCTTTGGAAAAGAGTTGCTAACTCAATAGTGCAACCTTGATAGATTTCAGATAACCAAACAGTCTCAAAATACATTAGAAAATTCTGACACAAGTTAATTGTTGTCCCATGTTTAATAACCTTAAGGCAACACTTCTTGGATGTTGGATGCTACATTATTTAATGAGCAATCGCCTGTAATAGAATAAATCTAAACTATTTACAGGTGGAATTGAATTGACAAAAAATAAAATAAGGATAGTTATAGATCCCCAAAAGAAGAGTCAGCTTTATGGAGTAATAGCAAATCTGTCTTAGCTCATCTTTCCAACAAATGGTGGATCAAGAATTTTTATTTCAGGAGAAACTTTTAAGGATAAATTGGTAATACCTTACCTTAGACTCAGCTGTATCCAGGATTGAATCCTGTTTCTGCTGCTTATGAGCGTGTGATGATAGGCAAGTGACTTAAGAAAATCTATGTTTCTCTTTGGAGACAATGGATAGAAATGCCTTCTTTCTAGAACAGAATGAAAAGAATGTCAGTGTAGTTTATAGAAAAAATTTGGTCCCTACTAAAGACATATGTTAAATATGTACATATGTTTGTGCATATTTTCCCTATATGTGCATAAATTGAGACTTTGATTCATAAAATTATTTCTCCAGGAACATATAGCTCTTCAATAGCAAAATCAGCATTGGATTTATGACATCTTTTAAATGTTCTCAGAGTCAAGTGATCTTCATGAAAACCTTCTCATTTTTCATTTTTCCAAACTATCACGTTGCTCAAATTGATTATTTTTACACCTGATTGAGTACTAGAATGAAAACAATAAAAAAGGTGTGTTAATATTCAAATGAAATGAACCATAACCAGCGTGAGAGAGGACAGAGGAAGTCTTCAAGATGCTAAAACCGGAAGAAAACCAATTAACTTGGAAAGCAGGTGAAATGTAAACACAGAAGACAGCCTGCTGTGTCCGTATTTAGCATTGGTGTGTGGGAGAGAAACGTCTATCTCACTCACACTGTAAACTGAACCTGGCCGCAGACACCCACCTATTGTCATAATCAAACCATGCCTTTGCTCCCAGCGCTTCTACTTTCTTTGCACTCATCTTTCGTTTTAACTTGCATGTTTTGCTATGCAGTAATAATGATAATTAATAGTGCAATTCCTGAAACATGTCTGAGTTTCATTTGAAAATTGACAGTCTTTGCCAAACACCAACATCTTTACGAACTGATAACACCGCAAATGTTGGGCCACTCATACTAATTCATGACTACATGCTATCCTAGACAAGGTGGGGTACATAAATAATTACAAGATGCAGCCTTTGATTTCAAGACGTAAATATAGTTTGAGAAAGTGTTTTTAGAATTAAGTTCCTTTTAGCAGTGCCAGAAAACTAAAAATAAATGAAAAATCCCTGTAGGTTAAACAAGTGTATCTATTTCCCTGTGCTGCTGTATGCTCGGAAACTTAGTGAATACAGAAATGTGTCCTCTCACAGTTCTGGAGGTCAGAAGTCCAAAATCAAGGTGCTGGCAGGGTCGTGCTCCCCCTAGAGGCTTTGGGGGAGATTTCTTCCTCACCTCTTCCAACTTACGGCAGTTTCTAGCTTTCCTAGTAGATCCATCACTCCAACGTGTGCCTCCCTCTTCAATCTCCCATCCCCTCTTTTTGTCTGAGTCCTCTGCTTGTCTGTGTCTTGCCTCTGTGTGTCTCCTATAAGGACACTTGTCACTGAGATGCTTAACTTAATGGGATTGCAAAGACTCTTTCCAAATAAAGTGATGCTCGCAGGTTGCAGAGATGGAGATGTGGGCATGTTATTTTTCAGACTATAGATCAACCTACTACAACCAATGTATAATTTTGATTTTCTCTTCTGACACATAGGCAAATAGTCAAAGGCCAATATGATCTCTACATTGTGTGTATAACCACATTCTGGCTATGTGGTTTTCCAGTTAGAAATAGCTTCCTTTCTCGGGACCATTTTCTCTTCCAGGATGGTTTATAAAGTCACATTATTTGACTCTGAGACAGTAGGAAGGAGAATGAGAGGAGGAGAAAAATAAGAACCAAATCTTAAGTTTAAAAATGAGACAGCTTTTAAATTTCTGTTGCTTTACAGGAATAGTCAAATGGCCACACTAAGCTGTAAGAAATGTTGGGAAATGCTCTTATTCTGGGAATTGATATGCTCAACTGAAATTGGAGGTTTTTAATGACATATGGAAGGTCAGCTGGCAGTGTATTGCAGGGGATCTGGCAGGGAGACTGTCTGGCTTGCTAACCTGGCACTTACCTAGTCCTTTGGTCCTTGTCTGCTTTGTAACAAAGACTCTAAAAGCTCAGCTTACTCTCCTTCCCAGCCTCGATGCTCAGCATGGCTACGAGGTCCAGTATGGGCCAAAAAATCTTGCACAAAAAGTCTGTCTCAGACTTCTATAGGAAACCTGGAAAAAAAAAATAAGCATTCTTGGTGAAAGACAGGACATGGCTTATGCTTGAAGCTGGGGCAACTATCTTCTTATCATAGGATAGTTTCCCAAATAAATTGCAAAGCTGCTGCCACTGATATCCCAGAGTCTTTATTAGGTAAGAAATATTAAACTCCAAATTTTAGGTCATGATAAATGAGTTTTTCTATTACACAGTAAACACATTTTTAAGCAATACCAGGTATGAGACACATGCACATATTAAAGGATATTAAGCCATGGAAAACTGCACATCAGAAGATTCCAGAAGAAGACCTCTGCAGCCCAGGGAGCCCAAAAGGAGCTGGTTTCTGATTGTTGGAACAAGTGGTGGGATTTGGTAACATGGAAAGAACCGACTCACAGATGGCTTTAAGATGTAACTGACATTTCTTGACCCTCAAAGTCCAACAACTGGTATTGTTTGATCACTTGTTACCTGCAACCACTTAGACTGGCTCATCCAGGCCACAAGAATGCTATCTTGAAAAGAGTACATTGTAACACTCACCTCTTAGGTTATGCGATGCTTGTGGAGCTTAGCTAGGAAAACAGGACTACAAGAAACCCAAGATTTACCTAAGAAGTCAAGGCACTACCTGAGGAAAACAAGTTGATCTGAAAGATAGAAGAAGCAAGAAGGTCAAAGATTTGAAGGACGTGAGAAGGAGTTTGGGAAGATTCCTCCCCATCTCACTTTGCTCCCACATTTGCTTCCTCTCCAGGACAGTTCAGAACTGATTCGTAATACCACTGAAGGCTTTTGGAGTAACATCTGGATTTCTCTCTGAGGTTACAGAATGTAGACAACAAGCATTAATCAGGCACAAGACAGCTCAGATACATGTAGACAAAGTACTTGGAGAAATACTTGTATTCCTAAGAATAAAACAGTAGAAAAGCTCAACAAATTCTAGACAGTAAAAATCCCAGTTCCGATCATTCACAATCACTTTGGAGCCAAACATCACTTTTACTTAAGGGAGAGACCACAGAGAAACTGGACACTGGGTCACCCCAGAAATATTATTCCATTAGAATAATAGAAAAATGGATCACACACACACACTTAAATACATCATTAAATATTGGTTGTTTTCATGTTGCAGTCTATAACTTTTCCCTTCACTCTTTGTTTTTAAAACATGCAAAACTGCAACTATCCGTCTTATTTTTCCATAAATGACAAGCGTAGGGGCTCTGTACCGGAGAAAAGGCACCGGTGCTTACCTGCTACACACTGCCATCTGGTGGCTGGTACTAAAAATTTCAGACACAGAGTCCCCGAGGTCCAGATTCTTAAGACCATACACCCAGAGAGGCAAACCCAGCGTGAAATAAGAAAATATACTGACGGTCATAAAGGGAATCTGTTAACCCTGAAGATTGTTACTTGTTCATTATTCTCACAGATATTCCTGGTATCTAATTAATGTTTCCTATCAAAGCAAGCTGCTTTATGAAGAAAGCGATTCTGAATCTGTCTCAATTTGCATAAAACTGAATTTTTAAAATTCCATTCATATTCATTAAAGTAAGAGATAGATATGAATATTATGCTTACCTCACAGATGGAAACTCAGGCTCGGGTAAGTAAAAGAAATGCCTCAACTCACAAGGCCTAGCTTAAAGTCATGTGCCAGAGTGGCACAAAGAAAGACTGTCATGCTTTCTTTATAATGATCCATTTGCCTGTGCTTAGCATTGGACAAAGCCATCTCAATTGACCCAAGACTGAATCTGGGGGCTGTCTGGAGGTTCTCTCTTCAGTTAGGTGGCAGGTGGGCAGCACGGTCAGTCACGCTTCCTGGGAAGGCCTGGAGGAAGACCCAGCAAATCCTGGTGATGATGACTGTGCCTTTCTAAAGCTTGGCACACACCTGCCTTGTCCTTGGTTTCTCTCCAGACTGCGTTTGCAGATCTGCAGCACCCCCACGTGTCCCTCCCTTCGCTTATCTGCTCAGTGTTTGGACTTATTCTTCGTGAGCTTCTTTTCATCAGAGGCACCACCGACTCTTCCGAAGACCTTCAGGTGGCCTCTCGCTGCTTCCCAGAATATGCATTTTTTTCAGAGTTAATCAAAGGATGGTATTTAAAGTGACACCTCTGATTGGCCATCTGGATGACTTATTCCATTCAGATCAATGAGACCTTTTCATCCCTCATATCTGTTGCAGTGATCTATGGAGTACAGACTTGAAACTTAATTATGGTCATGTTTCAGAGGCTGACAGACAGTTTGAAGCATCCTGCTTTAACATCATTAGGCAGTCCCCGGTTTCAGGGCTATAAAAGATTGAAGACTGGTCTACTACATGCCTTATCTTCACTATGATCTGTTGGTGTAAGCCTATACTTCTCAGACTCCATCAGAAGGCTTCTTATTTTGTGGCTATGATGTTCTACCTTCTATAAAACTATTGAAGTTTAAAACCATTTTTTAAAACTCTGTTTAAGCCAATGCATTTTATCTTGATGCTGTAAGTATTTAAGTGGCTGCTAAAAAAGTTGCTTACATTCTTAGGCTTGGGCAACAAGTTTTGAAAGCATTCCAGGACCCAAACTGGGATTTATTAATGTTGTATTCATCTGAAATAACCTTCTTGAAAAAATATGGCAAATATATATTTCATAATATTTAATCCTTATTTGTCCATCAAAGGTATTTTAAAATGTACACCCTTCAAAATCCATCTGAAAATGTGGAACAGTTGTTTTTGTAGTTATTAAATCAGTAAAACCTCCAAATTTCCTTTTTTGTTGATGCATATTTTAGAATTAGAAGTTAGGCAGCAATCTGAGGGTGACAGATTAGCCTTTCTTCAGCTATGTTTGTTCTAAGAGAGGATTCATATAAATGTCAGTTTATTTGTAAACTAGGGATATGTGGCACATAGACGAACTAACACTACATTTCCAGAGCCTCCTTTCAGATGCTAAATGAACTTTGGTTGGGTAATGGCCACAAAATGACACCACTACAAATAATATTGCCTAGAGTGACAGAAAATACAGGGACATCAATCTGCTAAGGCTAAAAAGTCACTTATGTTATTTCAAGAGCTTGGCATATACATAAAACTTAGAAGAAATTTGAAACCGATCCCAAAAACCTGTATATATTTGACTATTAAGTCAAAAGGAAGCCTGCGGTGTTGATCAAGCCCAATAATCATGCTTTGCTAGCACCAGGGAGGAAGGAGCATGATAAAAAGGGTAAGGAAGGCATAAATCAACTGAACGAATTCTGAGCCAAAGACCTTCATTTTTTAAAGGCAGAGATTAAAATCACCAAGCTAATAAAATCTGCTCAGGGACCTAGAAATGTCAGCCAGAAATGTGGAAAATGTATCCCCCAAGAGTGAGCTTTATTCAGGTTGCTTTATAAATAATAGTTATCTGTTGAAAACAGACTATTAAGCTTTCCATTTAGCTTAAAGGTAGTATTTAGTGAGAATTCCTTATATAGGTGGTCTAATCCATGTATTAATGTTCACGGGAAAAAAGACAAATATCACACGCAGATTTTGCCTTCGTTCCCTAGCTCTTTTATTACCTGTGACACTTGTCTCTCTACTCCCAAAACTCTTACCTTGCTCCTGTTCCCTGCTGGCCCAAAACCCTGCACAGGTCCTGATTCCAATGAGTGTTCCCATTTTATTCCTTCAACTCCTCCGTATCCTGATGTTATCTATAGATTTGGCATTCTCCACAGATTGGAGATTTCTTAATGAACAGAAGAGTTATCTTGGCATTTTTGATATCTTCAAGGCCAAGCAAAGATCTTAAGACACACACGATAGTGCTCAGTACAAAGCTTCGGACCTCTCTTTGCCCTCTCGCTGTCTCCCCACAAACTTGCCTCTAGGCCAGCTGACCAATTTATTGATCCCTACCCTGGAAATTCCCAAATCTGTGCCGTGGCTCATGCCATTAGTTCTTCTAGGAGTGTTGATTTTTTTTCTTTACTTTTTAAAATCTTTTCCTAAGCTAGCTCTTAGTGCATGCCCCCTTGAGTCACTATTATCTTTTGAATTCACAACCAGAAGTCCCGAATAAGTGTGTCTTCTTGAGGATGGGAATCACATCTTGAAGACCGATCTTGGGTTTTGTGATCTGGCAGTGACCCATCCCACTGCCTCTGTGTACTGAAGCTCCAAAGAGCCCTGGTTCCGCACTAGGCTGATAAGATAGTGTCATAAAAATATAGCCTAACGCCTGACAACACAGGCACAGATTATAAATAGGGTCTTGGCACATTGTGTGACAGGTCAGGTGGAAAACATGTAACGCACAATGATTTGGTGAGAGTCGCTGTTAGCGTTAACTCAAACCAATACAGAGACAAGGTTGTATGGCTCTGCCTGCTCCTGGATGCGCGAGGTGAGCAACTTCGCTCTTCCTCAACCTCAGCGCCGTGATGTTCTGCCTCACCACCAGCCTAAAAGCAATGCACCGCCTGGACTACAGACTGACCTGCCTGAAATACGGACCCTTGAAAAATTAATCAAAAGGGGAAAATTCTAGGTGCCACTTTAGAGATTTAAGAGTGTAGGCCTTTTGCCGCTGCAGAACTTGGAAAAATACAGTGGTTTAGGCTTCTCTAACAAGTCTGCACATCTAGGGAAGATCATCACCACGGTAGAGGCCGTCACCATGACCCCGGTGGCACATCAGGCTTTTGTGCTCAAGGAGAAAGGTCTTGGTTGGCAGTGAGGCACAGAGGGACAGTCGGGCCCACAATGGTATCTGGGGAGTACACTGGAGCCTCTGCCTTCCAGCGCCACCTAGTGGGAGTGATGGTAATTCCTTCCAAAACGAAGATGGGAAGCTTTACATCTAAACAGCTGCACAGCACAAGAGCACATCCTTGGGCTTTGTCAGGTCTCAGTCCTAACCTTCGCTCCCACTGTCCTCTGTCCACACACCAAGAATTGTAACCAATCTGTAACCAGAGTACATTTCCTTTTTCTAAAGCAGAAAGTGAGGCTTGAAAACAGTGTGGATCACCAATAGAGGACTGGCCAATGTTTTTCCTATGTAAACAAATCGTAAGGCGGTTAATTCCATGCAACTTGGTAAAAGATGAAGTTACGGCATTCACAGAAGAAACTGGGTAGAGTTACTAACAGGAAGCTGGTAGGTTAGTTAGGCATTTGGCTTTCCACTACATAAAAAGTCCATTGGAAACAACTGTCTGTGCAAAAATATCTGCTCATTAAATTGTAAGGGAAAGAATGCTACTTTCTCTTGAAGACGGTTTCCCTTCTCTTATCCCCTTCAAGCTAAAGACAATGGTTATTTATCTGGTGATAAATAACCAGAACATAGTGTTGGTTTCACAAGCTCTTTTCTCCACCATGCTTGGAGTACTTATCATTTTTTATCTCATATATAATTAACTGAACATAATCTAATTTGTGTTCTTCTAAGACAGAATATATTTGAGTGAAGGGATCAGCTAAATACTTCCAATGTTTAGATCATAGCCTACCAACCAAAGGGACTCAATGCATATAAGCATAAATAAGGGTCTGTATCATTGATATAGGTTCACTTAAATTTAAAACTGTGTGTCCAGAGACTAATAACTGATCTTGATTCTAAGAAGTAGACTTTTAATTCTAATGTGTCTGGAATCAGAACACCTTACCATTCGATACTACGTTTATTCTTGCTAGTGTTGACTTTGTATGTTGGTATTAAAAGCAGTTATAGCTCAGTTGCACACTGTAGAATAAATGCCCCCTGGCATTACAGGAAGCAGAATACAAGTCCAAACAGAAGTCAGAAAGAGACAGGAATCCGATCCTGTGTGTACATGTCTCCACAAAAGAGAGAGCAAGTGACTGAAAGCAAGGTAAGGAGCTCTTCCCAGTGACCTCTTGCTAAACATGCTCAGAGTCATTTCTCCTGTGCATTTCCTTCTGGAGTAAAATTTGTAAGTCTTCATTACGACTAGAATATACACTGACCTCTCAGACTCCACGGAATGGTTCTAATGAGAACCACCTCCACCCATTCCCGGTTCTTCCTGCGGATTTTGTTGCCCTCAAGCGGGAGTCCGCTAACCTCTCACACTCCCGTTGCCCCGGCGATTTCATGGCCATTTCTAAAAGGGGCGGCCATTCTTTTCTATCTCCATTCCTATTTTGTCTGAACCTTCACATTCATAGTGAAGATTAGTCACTTTGGTTGTATAAAATCCAACCAGCAGTTGGTTAATTTACAAATTAAATCATTGCTTATATAGAGGACCAGAAAAGAACACAAAAATGTGTATCACAGAATGCACCTAGAATTCTGTGGCAAGAGACTCTCTCTGCTGTTCTGAGTGTGCTGACATCATGCATGATATGAATGTCACCTTCATCACAAAGGACAGCAGGCTAAGCTACCCACATAGCAGAGCAGGAAATATCCAAGAATAAAGAGACACCTCTGATTGCCTGCCACCTATTTTAGGATTATCCATAAAACCTATAAAAACAAAGAGAGGAGAAAAATTGCATTAATTTTGGACAATAGCAAGGACAGCTGCTTAAGTATACATATTCAGGGAGTCTGTGATAAGACAAAAGGGCATTATTATTTCTTAGGAATACATACATGGAAACACGTTGTTAATTTATCCTTTTTCATGGCACAGCATTCAAACCACTGCATGTGCAGATGTACTCATCTGGGTAGGGATGAGTAGGTAAATGATAAAAACAAATCATGGATAGAAATGTATTCCGAAGTCTGACCATTGCTACGAGAGACTGTCATTTTTCCTGTGAGTATAAGGAGTTAATTTTTTTCTAGTATAATTTTATTTTACATCCCAAAGAATCAGATTACTCCCAGAAAAATGCCACTTAAACAGGAAAAATAAAAGGAAGCAAGAAAGGGATTGACAAAAAACATAGGCTTGAATGCATAATGAATGCTTTGCCACGCACTGATAGACAACCCTTAAAACAAAGCATTGTTGTGTGAAATGTTCTAGAGAAAGGAACTCAAGAGTTTATCAAATGAGTTATTGGAAAAGAATTTTTTTAAATCTGCCAGAAATGTACCAGGCCATTATTGCATCTTATAAATTATTTATTATTCTTAGATATGTCATAAAGTCCAACACAAATAAAAGAAAAATGCTGACAAGACAGAAATATCATTGTGATCATAGAGATAGTTTCCCCAAGCTGTGCAGAAAAGTTCCAAGCAGCTTTGCCCCCGCCCGCCATATTTTCACCACTTACATATTTTGCTTGAAGGTGTCAGCACTTTATTTTCCCAGCCGGACACCCTTTCCCCTTTTTCCTTTCCATGACTAAGCTAAGAGAACACCAACTCTGCCTGTGTATGAGTGTGTGAGAGAGAAAGCAAGAGACTTAATCAGGAAAACTTAAGTAAACTGCAATACAGAAGTTCAGTTTTTAAAAACATCTATTAATAACCTTGCCTAGTTCATACGAACTCTGCCAGGCTTTGCCATTGCTCGTGATGCCTTAGCTGAGAATCTTACTGGATGAAATGCTCAAGTCTTCCTGGACTTTCATTCATATGAAGCATGCTAATGAAATACTGGAGAAATTTCACTTTAACAGTAGGAAGGCATTAAATATCTGAATGCAAAATATTTTCCTCCTGTTCACTTTTAAGGGCTTTATGAAAATGACTAGTTTAAGTGAAAAGTAAAATTTAAGTAAAAATTTCATTTGCCTTGTCTCATGACAACATACGATCTTGCATCTCTTGCTTTATTCTGTGCTGTCACTATGCTATAGTTTTGGCTCATTGTGCTCTGCAGTACAGTACTGTAGTCTCATGTTCTGCTATACATTATTGTACTCCATGTAAGAGTTGTACAAATAAAAACAAAGCCATCAAGTTGGAGTTTCCTTTGACCATTCCTTTATTCTGAGTATTGTAGGGTCCATAATACACATTTCATCATTTAGCAAGCAATCCAGCTAATGACCTATCCGCAGGAACATACCTCTGCTGTTAATAATAGATATCTATACTTAGTTCAGATTCTAAAAGCACGTTTTTCTCCTTCATGATCTTAGCAAAAAAATGGATAGGACTAGATCCCAAATTCCATTAGGACACTTTGACTTGTGGATTTTCAAATCCTCTCCATGCTTTGCTGATTTCATGTATTCCATAAATACCACATGATTTTTAGGAATGTATGTGTGGAGTACAGTGGAAAAATATGTCTCCTCCTACATCTGAGTGCTTGGAAAACACTAGGGCACTGAATATTATACCACTCTATCTTGTCTTCTTCTCTATCAGTGACTTATGGGCAGTCACATCTCTGTTCTTTTGTAACTAAGAAGTGATCTAGTTTAACTATTTGCCATTTAACTCTTACTCGAAAGCCAAACAAATGTAAGAACCAAATGCCTACTGTCAAGCTTCAGGTGACTCAGAACTCTCCTACTTTCACTTTCTTAATCTTATACCTGAACACATACACTTTTGATACATATTTTTCCAGAAATATTCTATATGGTTGTCAAAGATAGTGCTGGCAGTGTTCAGATGAGAAAAACTAAACTTTAGACGCTCTAATGCTAGAAGTATTGAGGCACTGAAATTGAAGGGAACAGAAAAGGAGAAAAGTGACTAGAAGGAAACCATGGAAACAAAGCTGTTATAAATGAGGAGGGGAGGTGGCTTTGATGAGAAGAAAGTGGAAAGGGAAAAAAGAGGAATGAAGATATATCGCATACAGGCACAAGTCCCTATGGGTTTTACCGTGTCTATCTAACATGTACTGATAAAATTAATTTTGAGAAAGGAACTTCATTTATAAGGGGTTCAACATTTTAGGTAGCAATACCTTTACACACTACCTCTCTCTCTTTTTAACAAAATTTTAATGTTAGAACTTTTGGGGAAAATACTTCAGGGATTGACTTTTGTATAACTTTTAACTGTAAAGTACACATTTGTTTCTGTACCTCTTTGTGAAAATGGAAATGAAAACTGCTGGTTCTTTTTAGTTAGTTATCCTGTTAAGGTGTGTACCAGGGGTGTTTTCAACTAGATCTCAGTCATTTCAATTATTGGTGAAGTAATTGGCTAATATACAGACTGTAAAACCAGTAGATCTTGGTTGTTGGCAAGTCTTATGCATTTATTGCATTTTACTGGCAGTCTGAATCAATGATTTCAAGCATTCCTTACTAACAAAAATACCGGTGAATTCAGTGTAGAATTTTACAACACCAGATGTCAAGCCTAACTTTGAATTTTGTTCTGTACCTGAAGTAAATTTATGATAATATTCTCAAGCTGTCAACAGAATATATGTACTTTTGTGAGCTATGAATTTCCTAATTGTTCCATGTTACAACATGATTTTTACACGAGTGATACTTTGAGCTATCACATGTCAGTATTTTCCTACAGCCTTATTGTAAAATACACATTATCACTAAAAGGACTTTGGTTTTAAAAATTAAAATAGCTTTAGTTGGACATTATTTTTTGCAAATAAAAATAGACTTGTATAAAGTCTAAAAAAAAAAAAGGAACGGTCAAAGAAATGCAGAAACAGTGTGGGACTTAGTAGAAAAATGGGAAATTATTTCAATGCTATCCTGTTTCATTTCACCGCTTTCAGAATATTAGGAAGACTTCATCATAAATACGGAGTGTAGAGCTGGGCTGATCATGAGGAAGCCTCACTGATAACAGGAGACTGAGTAAATATGATCTTTTGAAACTACAGCTTGTGCTGTTTTAGAGTTAGTGTATCTGACCGGGGTCACCTAAGTTTTTTATGAACTTCCATGTCCTTTGGGGTCAGGTTTTGATTCTTCCTCTCTCTCAGGTCTTATTATCTGTTACTTCACAAGGACTCTTAATTTTAACTTTATTATACCTCGTTCTCTTTTCCATCCACAATCTTGGTTAAAATTGACACAGAGACTTCTTCAAGGCATCCCAGACTTCCATCTTCAGTAAGTAGCTCCGTATATTTACTGTCCTCAAACCTTTAGCTAAATTGCACCATCGCCAGCTGCATCATCTTCAAGGGTGCCCCATCATTACGGAAGAGAACTGCCCCACGTCAGCCTAAGCCCATCCTTAAGGCGGAGCTGCACATTGTTCTTTATTGAGAAGGTAGCTATCACTTGGCTTTCCATCTTTCTTCTAAGTGGTAGATCCAAATACTTCTTGTTCGTAAGCTCCAAATAGAACCCTTGCTGGGGTGATTTTATGTCCACTGCCTTTCCTGCAGCACTTTATTGCACAGTGACCTCCTACCCTTTGCTGCCTCTAATGGTGCCTCCTGTCTTTCCCCCTCAGTTGTTCCTTGCCATTTACTCTCTCACAATTAATTATCTGGCAAGATTATCCGCCATTTATTATCTATGTGGCTCTGGGGAAATGACACCATCTCACAAGTCCTCCACAGCTCTATCTGTCAAATGTAAATGTCAGATGAATATACCAACACGTGGCTTGTAATTCCTTCAGATAATGCTTGCAAAGCATTTAGCACTGTGATCAGTTCCTAATGGTGACTCCTGGTAACATCTAGGAAACATGTATATCATTCTTACTCATCATAAGAAGTTAGTTGAGTATCAGTTACAACAGAGAACAAAACAAGGAAAAATAAAAGTAACAGATTTCTGGACAGAATTCCAGAAATATAATTCCTTGCCTATGAAAACATAGATCTGTTCTTTAAGTAATGCTGGGAGTGATCAACAGCTTGCAAACAGGAGGTGTGTGAGGAATCTGTGACAGGGAAACACTTGGGAAAAATCACCTTCCTGCTGAAATGTTCAAGGGCTCCCTGGTAGATATAGTGGCAGTGAAGCATCTTAAGAGGAGACACTCAAAACCCACTGCAACTTAACTACCTATGACATCGGGATGTCTTTGGGGGATCCAAGTACAAGAACTTAAGATATCTAATTTGGTAAGCAAAGGACTGGAGTGAAAGTGAGACACAGGGTAGGAAGCTTTCCTTTGGCAGTTGTACAGTGAGGACATTTGTAGATGGAGGACACCAAAGGGCACTAAGGGCGTGTTCTGGCTCATGGGTGTAAAGCTAGAAGAGGGCTATCTATCGTGGGCTTTCTCGCAAAGCAGCAGGTTTGTTCTTTTTTTTATTTTTATTTTTTTTTATTTTTTAGGTTTGTTCTTAAACATGTCATAAGTAATGAAAATTCTCTCCCAGACCACATCAATGCCACTAACCACTAAGAAAAAAGTGCTGACACCGGGTGCTTCTTCTGGAGACTGGTTACTCCTTATATGTGGAAACACAAGTAAATGGTCACTTGTGAGCCAAGACTTAAACTCAGCTCTGTTTAGCTCCAAAGTTCTGAAATAATAAATTTAAAGCAAAGCATAACAGAATTGACTAAACATAAGTATCATATCAATTTTTTTGAAGTTCAAATAACTATTATGCTTGTACAAATGGAGATCTTAATATTTAAGATCAAATATGTGACATTGTAAGAATTTCAAAAACTGAAGATATGTTAGATGATATGAAAGTAAAACCAGAATCGGACAGAGAAGCTAAATTGTGGTAAAGTTTTCATCTTGTGTCAAAGACAGCCAATGAATATCGTTTTATTGTTTCCATTTATGAAGCAGGTGAAAATTAGATGTTTCAAGTAAACTGTGAATTCTTAAATATGTCAGAATTGAATTTACCAAATACATAGGGAGAGGTAATGACACTACTCCAAAATCTATGGAACCTCACCACGGCTGATATTGAAAGAAAATTCATGCCACAATATGCCTTAATTAAATAAAGAAGAAAAATCCAGGTGACAAAGAAAGTAGCAATTCAAAGGAAAACAGAACTGGGAGTAAAGGTATATACAGAAGTATAAAAAATGGTAGACATCTATAAACAAAAGAAATTGCATCACCAGCAGCCCTATAGATGTTAATAAAATGGAAGTTATGTCTGAGATTGTCTGATATAGAATATTAGATGCGGGCTATTTAAAATTAGTTTTTGAGGTTCTGTGGGAAACTCAAAGAAAAAGGTTTCCACATCTCAATATAATTAAAACCGAAGATGAATTTTAACTTAATATTGCAGATATTGGAAATGATTTTCCTTTCAAAGGAAAGCTAAGCGATATGCCACATGAAGTAAAATATAGTAGAGAAATGAAGAAGGATTTCAATATAAGTATAAAATTAAAAATCATCAGGACAGCAGCAAGAACGCTTAGGGGACTAGGATTTTATCCTTTGAAACTAACAAGTTAGCCTACCACAGTTTCGTGGAAGTGTGCAGAAGACACAAGATCCATTGGTGAGAGACAAAGGACTTGATGTATTTCATGTTTCACCAATTTTCTTCACATCCAGCATTCTGTGGAGGGGGTATGGTGTGGGCCAGATGAATGGTGTAAACACAGTCAATTTATGTCACATGTGAAAACCCCAGAGCCAGACCCTAAATCTTCATGAAGGACTGTATGAAATATGTCTAACTTTTTATTTCAAATGGAGATACTATCTTTATTATGCAGGGCAGTAAAGAAATCCATTTTCTTCTCTAGAGGGTGACACTGTCTTTACTGTGTAAGGCCCTGTGCCATGCAAACATTCTTAAAAACATAGTCTAGAACAAAAGTTGTCTGTACCTTTGCTCACAATGTGTGCTAATATGAGAAGAAAACATGGAAAATTGTCTGAACACAGGCAGATGCTCCAAACTGCAGACACTGATTTAAGATTGTTCTGCATCTTACCTATGCAACCCTAGGCAGCATGTTACAGGGTAAATAGGAAACAGGATTTATTTGATAGTTCACATGATTCTTCAAGCAACTTAGGAGAGCATAACCAGTGGTATATACATGCAAGGCTTAATTATCCCATTTTTTTAAGGACAAAAAAAAAATCAAACCATTAGCTGGCTGACCTGACTAAAAATTATAAACTCAGAAAATTAACCAATAAAGGAAGTACATAAAAACAGCAGAGTCACGAAAAGATTCTTTTAAAAGTACTAAATGAGAATGCTGATGCAATGTATGATTTTCTAGTAAAAACTGAAGTATATAATTTTGGCACCTAATTCTTTAATCCATTTGGAAAAAAATTTTAATGTGTGAAACAACAGAGGCCTTGGATTGTTTTAAGCATTAAGTTTTTAAACATCAGTATATCAAATATCTCAACATAATTTATTATATAGTTCATCTTTAATACACTTAGGGAAGCATTTAGAAACTACAAAATAAAATCAAACAGCACAACTTTAGCAGCTGTGAAATATGTAGGGGAGATTTATTTTGTAATGTTACTACTATACGTTCTATTACAGAAAACAGTATAGGCTCGCATTTCCGAGTTTAGACCCAAGGGTCTGACTTAAGACGAAGATGAGAAACGCAGCCTGCCCCTCAGTAGCTGAATGCTACGGGGCGTGTTCCTCTGCTGCTTAACATGTCTGTACCTCGGTTTTGTCCACTGTAAACTAAAAGTCATAACCATACATTCCTCTTATTAGAATCCTGTGTTAGTAATTATACAGGTTTAAAATTGTCCCGTCACAGAAACACTCAGAAGGGTTAATTATTATTGTCATTTCTGCTTTAGATCTAAAAGGTTCCCTCAGAGTCTCATGTGTTTGAAGTAACTGCATCATGAAGGTGCTGTTTTCATGAGTGGCTCATCCATTCATAATCTCTGTAGGATGTGGGATCTGGTTGGCCATGGGGCACTGGGGGACGTGGCCTGAAAGGCTATGTTCTTGTCCTTGGCCCTTCCCTTCGTGTCCTGCTTCCTGGCTGGTATAGGCTGAGAGCCTTTTCTCCACCATAATCCTTTGCCATAGTTGTTCTGCCTTGTAGCAAGCCAACTACGGATTGAAAGCATTAGCCAAAATAAATCTCTCTACCTTTAAACTGTGGCCGTTGAGTGTTTTGTCCCAGTTCTAGGGATATGACAGCGGTAAATTCTGGTATAATGAGTGGGCTCGTTGTTATGACTATCCCTGGCCACGTGGTTCAGAAGCCTTCTGAAGTGCTTTGAGCCAAGCCTTTTGACTGGTTTGAGGGAAGAGTATAGAAGCTGTGGAGGTGCAGGCTGGATAAAACCTGGAACACTGTAAACGGAGCCTGATGAAAGATTCTGACTGAAGCTCAGAAGACCAGGATGCTGATAGGAATGCAAACAATGAACGTCAGGCTCAGGCAGGTTTGGGAGGGAATAAGAATTGTATTAGGAACTGGACTAGAGGCCACTCAGGTTATATTCTGAGAAGGAATTTGTCTACGTTTTACTCATGTCCTAAGATTTTATGTGAAGCTGAGTTTAAATATGGCAGACTAATTAATCTGGTAAAGGTAACTTCCAAGCTGCCCAAAGTTCAGGCTGTGGCATGGGTACTGCTGGCTACTGTTATTAAGGTCCTCAAAGAGAACCAGGGCCAAAAAACCAGGTTAAATAATTTGAAAAAGTCGCAGATTAGCTGGAGACCTACAAAGAGAGGGCACGGAAAACTTTGCTGTGGAAAGCATTAGCTTTATAAAGAAGCCAAGTACACTGCACAGGACAATAGGAAAAATGGCTTTAAGGCATCTCAGCAATCAGCAAGACCTCACGCATCACAAACTCAAAGGTATAAAAGTGTCAACGTCTTGTTTGAAAAGAAAGGCCCTGGGCCCCTTGCTCCAGAAGGATTGTCTAGGGAATTGGTTCTCAGCAATTCGTTTCACAGTACATCAAGGCACTCAGAAACCACTGTTGCCAAGGTCCAAGACGGAAGCTACTTCTTGAGCTGAAGGTAGACCTTAGCATCATGCACGTGGTTTTGTTCTCAAGCATGGAGAATATGAGCTGTGGAGGCCCAGAGGCTTCCATCCAAGTTTCAAAACAAGACCTAGGAATCCATGAGGGGGTAACATGTGAGGCTATGAGGGTGAAGCCAGCTGGAGACCCCAGAAAATCGAAAATGCCAGGAGCAGGAAATGCCCGCGGAGAACAGATGGAGGAAGTGAGCGGAACCGACCCAAGAGAGAAGCCGTGTGCCCTGCAACCATCAAAGCAACAGAAGAAGGACCCGCCCCCCGAGTCCTTTGGAACTCACATTTCGACACCCTCTCCCCTGGGTGACGGACATAGAGCTAAAGGGTTTAGTGTCTGCCCGCATTCAGTCCCCATGTTTCCATTCCTTTCTGCCCCTTTATGTCACTCTTTTGAAATAGGAGTGTTTACCCTGTGCTTTTGTATTTTGAAAGTGTTTAACTTTCTTCCTAATTCTTACAAAGACTCACAGATTAGAGTTTTCCTTGAGTCTCAGAGGAAACTTTGCAATTGGACTTCTCGGTTAAGTCCTCTTAGGACAAAGAACTCTTAAAAAATGGCCACTTCTTAAAAATAAACCAAATAAACTTTGTATAATGTCATGGACATGACCCTTTTGGGCACCAGGGATGGAAGGTTAAGGTTTAAATGTAAAAGCTCACAACCCACACTCCAATCTCATGTGTTTGGAAGGTGACTGTCATGTGGGCTCTGTACTCTACAGTAGATTCACACATTGATAAACTCAGTGGCTAAATGTGCTTTAGGAGATGGGGACTGGTTGGAGGTGGGTCACTGGGGAACATGAACTGGAAGGATGTGTTCTTGTCTCTGAATACTCTGTTCATGCCATGCTTCCTGGCTGCCATGGGTTGAACACCTTTCTTTCTTTCACAGCATCACACTGCACTGACATTTCTGCTTTGTAGCCAGCCAAGCATGGACTGAAACCATAAGCCAAAATAAATATCTCCTCCTTTAAGTCATGAGTGTTGAATATTTTGTCCAGGTATTGGAAAGTGATGAATACACTATTTCTTTATATGACCCAACAGATGAATGTAGATGATGAAAGAAAAAAGTGTAATGCATCTGAGAACAAATTATATAGTTTCAATATATGAGAAATGTACAAATCTTTAATAAAGAGAAATTGCTAAAAGACATAAGCTAATGCACAGACATACACCCATAAAAATGCAATGGAAACTAAAATATTAGAATATTTAATATTACTGAATTTTTAATAAATATTGAAACAATCAAGCTTTCCCTGTCAGAATGCAAAAATTAAAACATGTACAAGAATATGTTTGAAAACTCTCCTGTGCTACACAAAATACAAAAGGATATGAACTTCTTGGAGGAAATGTGTCAATATGAATCAAATCCTTAAACCTCTATGGAAAATCCAACTGCTCGGAGACAACACAGCTGAATAGAGGAGAAGCCTCATTCGGAGCTATTCAGAAAAACGCAGCTGAAACACAGGTAAATTGGAAGAAAGAGACAAATAAGCCAAGCTAAATATAGATAAAGGACTTAATAAACCAGCCAGCCAGACCACCACTGCTAGTGGGTGGCCAGTTTAGGATGATTGTTCACCATAATTGGAATCTTAAAAGAAGAAGGAAAAAGATATACTAAAATAATGTAGCTAAATCAAGCCACACAGGATAGACTTGGGATATAAGTCTTGCCTCTTCTGCCATCCTCAGAACAGAAGATGCTTTGGTCCTGCAATAAATTCTGCCTACATGAACTGCTCCTGCCCCAGCGATTGGCCAGTTTTCCTTTTTGTTGTTCTTTTGGTCTTTCCTTTCTTTTCTTTTTTTCTTTTTCTTTTCCTTGCCTTTTCTTTTTTCTTTTCTTCCCATCCTTCTGTGCACCACAGTGCTAACTGGAACTGCCAGGAACAAAATTGAAGACTACTGGGGTGGGGAGTAAATGGAAAGTTAGCCCCTCCCCCATGACCTGTGACTAGAGAGGCATGGGGAATTAAACAGACCTGAACCTCGGAACTGTGCACCTTGGGGCCATCCCGACATTCCTGGAGGCAGGAGCAGGAAGACATCCCCACAACAACCCCATCTCATTCGAGGTAGTTACAGACTATGGCAGACGCTGGTGACAGTGGCCACAGAACTTGTAAAGCAACAGATGGGAAGTTAGCACCCCACCTCAGGAAAGGAGCATGAATTGGGATTGAGCAGTCTTGGGCTGCAACAGCAGCACCAGAATGCCAGACCATATCACAGTATCCCACCCATTCCTGCAATAAACCACCTGAGAGAAGACAGACTTCCCAGTGGAGGAGGAACACAGAAGGCTACTCCTCAAGGAGAAGCCAAAGGTACACAGGTTTGTCAACAGCCTCCTGTCTCTGTCCAAAAACAGCACAACAACTGGGAGAGGGATGCCACCCAGAGAAACAGAGTAAGGAGTGGGAGGCTGCTAAAGGATATACAGAAAGTCCTGGCTGAAGACTGGTCCGATGCCTACATATCTGGAGGTCAATATCAGCCTCAAATCCAGCACAAACTCTACTGTAGGCTTGGCAGTGTTATCCAGTAGCTTTGGATTCTTGTTGGACACCAGAAGAATTTTGGTTTTCTATTTTACTTTTTCTTCTTTCTTTGGTAGTTTTTGGTTTGTTTCCTATTCTTTTTCCTCTTTTGTCTCACCTATATTTTTGTTCTAGTCTATTTGTCTTCTTTTCCTCTTTCCTCAATTTACTTCTCTAGACTTAATCATATTTTCATGAGTGAAGAGTCCAATTTTTTGGTCAACTTCAAAAATCCCTTGTTTACTATTTCATTGCTTCTCTTCTGCCCTCTTCTCTAGTCTCCCAAAGCTTACATGGTCATCCTTCATCCTCCAGCCTGGCTTCTACTTTAATTCTCAATTCCCTCTGTTCTATTTACTGTGCTTAAATTTCACCACCACAAGATAAAACCACTCTATCAAGGGAAATACTTGGCATACATAAGCTCCCAATTTATGATCACTGTAGACCACTTTTATCACTGTAGATTTTGCTTTTATGGTTAAAGGTACCATAGTTTGTCAGTTTCTAAACTGTTCTTGATGTGATCACCAATGCTAAATATACTACTTTAATAGGATATTGTACCTATTTTAATCAGTTGTTCTCACATTTGTAACAATACTGGGAAGTTCTGGAGCAATAACCACACCACATCCCACCACCAACAGACTGAAAACTGAGCCAAACAGATAACAACATCTCACTCTTAATTAATTGGAAAGGTAGAATCTTGGGAAAGACACGAAGAATCTGCCACACACAGAAGATATCCTGAGGAACAACCCTTGTCTCAAGGGGCCTTGAGACCAGCAATAAAGCTACCTACTATAAAAACTTAGAAGAATCAATGAAGAAAACAAAACAAAAACTTTGAAATAGAAAATGAGAAGACACAGAAGAAAAGTACCTCAGACCTCCAGCCCACAAAGAACAAGTCCAGGAGACAGTGAGATAGAGGAAAATGGAAGACACATGACTGGCATTTCTGAAATGATAGCAACCAAAGAAAAGAAACAAATCCATGAGGGTATAGAGGAAATCAGATGAGAATTAACCTCTCAGATAAAAATTAAATGCCAACATTTATAAAGGAACTGCTCAACAAATCTAGAGACAGATTAAACAAAAATAGGTGATGATAGGAAGAGGATGCAAACTGTGAATGATAAATATGGAAAAGAAATAGAATACATGAAGTGTACTCAAACAGATATCCAGGAGATAAAAATTCCATTGAAAGTTGGCAATTTCTTGCATAAAAGTGAAGACAGACTTTCAGACCCTGAAGACAGGATCTTGGATAGTAATCATGAAAGGAAGGATCTCTTGGAAATAACGAAAGATGAGGAGATAACAACTCAACAGCTGAAAGACAATGCAAAAAGTACAAGAATAATCAGTGTCAATGAAAAAGCAGGCATCAGCACAAATGGCATTAGAAAAACTATTTGCAGAAGTAATAGCAGAAAATTTCCCAAGCATGGGAAAAGAATCTGATAAATGAAGCATAGAGAACTCCAATTAGCCATGACCAAAATAAATGTACACTCAGATATAGTAATCAAGATCCCAGAAATTCAGCATAAGAGCAGAATATTAAAAGCTGTTAGAGAAAAGAAACATCACTTATAAAGGAAAGCCCATCAGAATTATGGCAGACTTCTCAATATAAACCCTCAAGTTTAGAAGAGTTTGGAGTGAAGTATTTCAAATCTTGAAAGAAAACAGCTTCCAACCCAGATTGATGTACCCTGCAAAACTATCTTTTGAAATAAATGTAGAAGTAAGATACCTCCATCACAAAAAACTGAAGAAATTCCTGACCAACAAACCAACCCTACAAAGGGTACCGAAAGACAAAGTAGACAGAAATAAAAATAACCACAATTTCAAGAACAGTGATAGCAAAAACCACCAGGAAGAGAAAGCAATTAAATAGAAGGGGAAAAGTAGAGAACCAACAGCAGGAAAATAACATGACAAATATAAGCCAATACATATCAATTATAGCCATCAATGTAAATGGCAACAGTTCACCAATTAAAAAAACAGATTGGCAGGATGGATCAAGAAGCAAGATCCAAAAATATGCTGTATACAAGAAACACATTTAAATAAAAAAGAAATTCATAGAAGAAAAGTCAAAGAATGGAAAACAATACTCCATGCAACAGAAACCCAGAAGAAAGCAGTGGTAGCTATTCTGTTTTCAGACAATGTGAACTCAAAACAAAAATGGTCAAAAGAGATAAAGAAGATCACCATATACTTGTTAGGGGAGAACTTTGAGAGGAGGGGATAACAATCATAACTATGTATGCACCAAATATGAGTGCACCCAAGTATATAAGACAAATATTAATAGACATGAAAAATCAAATGAGCAATAACACAATAATGATGGAGGACCTTAACACTCCACTGTAAAAACGATAAGTCTGACAAAAAATCAGTAAAGAAATATCAGAACTGAACCAAACTTGTGAACAAATGAACTTAGTAGATGTCTACAGTGCTCCACCCAACCACAGCATAATGCATATTCTTCTCAGCTGCACATAGGACATTCTGTAAAACATACCATAAAACATGCTTAGGTAAATGAAAAGAATTGAAATTATCTCATGTATATTACCTGACCATAGTGCAATGAAATGGAAATTAACAACAAAAGAAACTACAAAAATTCAATAAGCACATAGAAATTTAAAAACCAGTAGATCATGGATGAAATTAAAGAAGAAATTTTAAAATATCTACAATTAAACAAAAATACGTATGTAACATAATGGACCCCCTGGGATATAATGAAAGCAATCCTAAGAGGGAAATTTATAGTGATGAATTCTCACATTGAACAAACAGAATGAGCACAAATCAACAGCCTAATATTACACTTCACTTTCCAGAAAAACAAGAGCAAGTACAGCTCAAAACCTATAAAATGGAGGAAATTATAAATACCAGAGCAAAAATTAACACAATGGAAACTAAGAAAATAATACAAATAATTAATGACTTGAAGAGTTGATTCTTGGAAAGAATAAATGAAATCAACAAACCCTTAAGCAATATTATCAAAGAAAAGGAAAGAAAAGACTCAAATTTAGTCAATGAGGAATGAAAAGGGTAAAATCACTACAGATCCTATGGAAACTCAGAAGGCCATCAATACCTACTTTGAAAATTTTTACCCTTATATGATCAAAAACACAGAACAAATGGACAGATTCATAGATACAGATGAATTACCCAAGTTCAATCAAGAAAATATAAAAATTCTGGATAACCCAATATGTCAATAAAATTGAAAATGTGATTAAAAACTTACCAACAATGAACAGTCCAGGTCCTGATGGATTCAATGCTAAATTCTACAAGAAATTTAGAGAAGATATTATATCAATACTTCTGTAATTCTTTAATGAAACTGAAAGGAAAGCAATGCTCCCTAACTCATTCATGGTGGCAAGTATTACATTATACCAAAATCAGAGAAGGACCCAGCCAAAAATGAACTGCAGGCTAATCTCCATAATGAACATAGATGCAAAAACCCTCAATGAGACATTAGCAAACAGAATGTGGCAAATCATCAAGATGACATACCATGACCAAGAGGGATTCATCCCAGGAATTCTGGGAAAGTTCAACATATGCAAATCAATAAATGTAATACTCCATATCAATAGAGTCAAAGACAAAAAAATCACATGATCTCTTAATAGATGCAGAAACATCTTTCAACAAAGCCCAAAACTCATTCAGGATTAAAACCCTGTAGAAAATCAGATTTCATGGTCTTTATCTCAACTTGATAAAAACCTTCTATGACAAACCAACAGCCAACATCATATTAAATGGGAAAAAACTGAAAGCTTTCACTTTAAAATCAGGAACAAGTCAATCACCACTTCTACTCAGTATAGTTATGGAAACACTTGCCAGAGCAATTAGTCAAGAGAAAGAAATAAACAAAATAATGATGGGAAAGGAAGAAATTAAATTACAATTATTTGCAGATGACATGATACGCTATATAGGAGACTCTCAAAATTCCACGAAAAGACTTCTAGATTTAATAACCAAACTCAGCTGCATAGCTGAATACAATGTCAACACTCAAAAATCAATAGCACTCCTGTACACCAACAAATTCATTAAGAGACATATTAGTGAAACCACGCCATTCATAATAGCATCCAAAAGAATGAAATAATTATATATCAATCTAACAAAGGAAGTAAATGATCTATATATTGAAAATTACTCTGATAAAGAAGCTCTGATATCCTCAAAGGAGGCACTGGAAAATGGAAAGATGTCCCTTTCTCATGGATAGAAAGAACCAACACAGTGAAAATGGTCATATTCTCAGAATCGTTATATATGTTTAGAGAAAACAGTTCTAAAATTCATCTGGAATCAGAAAAGACCTATAATAGCAAAGGCAATGCTGGACAACAAAGGCAAGGCAGAGGCATCACAATCCCTGATTTGAAAATATATTATAAATCTACTATGATAAAATCAGCATGGTACTCACAAAAAGCAGACCTGAGCATTAATGGAACAGATTAGAAGATGCAGACAGAACTACAAACACACTCGGTCACCTTATTTTTGACAAAGGGGTTAAACATGTTCACTGGAAGAAAGATAGCCTCTTTAACGAATGGACCTGGAAAAACTGGCTCTCTACATGCCAAAGACTGAAACTAGATGTATGTCTATCACCATGTACTAAACTAAAGTCAAAATGGATCAAAAATCTAAATATTAAAGCAGAAACACTAAATCTACTGAATAGAAAGTGGTTTGAAATCTTGAAGACATTAATGTAGATAGAGAGTTTATGAACAAAACCAAACTGCATGGGAAATACATCAAAGAATTAGCAACTTGGATTTCATCTCATTAGAAAGCTTGCACATCAAAAGAAATCACCAACAGAGTGGAAACACAACCCACATATTGCAAAATAATTTTTCCAACTGTCCCATAAAGAACTTCTATCTAGTATATATAAAGATTTGAAAAAAATCAGAACCCCCAAGTCCAAAGACCTAATCCAAAAGTGCACATCTGAGATGAATACATACTTTTCAGATGAAGAAATACAAATGGCAAATAATTATATGAAAAATGTTCAACATCACTGGTCTTTCAAAAGGTGCAAATTAAAATAACACTGAGAATCCATCTCAGTCCAGAAAGAATGGCTATTATCAATAAATTAACCAATGGGAAATGCTGAAGGGGTTGTGGGGGAAAAGGAACCATTCTCCACTGTTGGTGGCTTGTAGACTGATACAACCATTGTGGAAATCAGTGTAGAGATTACTCGAAACCTAGGATTAGAGGTTCAATTCAACCCAGCTATTCCCCTTCTGGGCATCTTCCCAGAAGAAGTAAAAACATCATACCACAATGATATATGTGCCTTCATGTTTATAGCAGCACAATTTGTAATAGCCTAATCTTAGAAACAACCCAAATCAATCATGAAATGGATAAAAAAGATGTAGTATAGAATGGAGTACTACTTAGCCATAAAGAAGGATAAACTTGAGATGCTTATAGGTAAATGAATGCAACTTGAGACCATATTCATAAGTGAAACAGACTTACATGTGTAAGCATTATATTGTCTCCTTGGTGTGAGAAACTAAAAGAGTAAGTGAATTCTAAAATATACAATAGTTATTTATCACAGAAAAATATTCTGAACAATCTCAGTGTCCAATGATAGAGCAACAGTTCTGGACTTTATAAGCTTGCATAGGACCCTATTTGCAGGACCGGCAGTAGGATGAACAAAGAGAGATGCTCCAAACTCACTGTCACGGTTTTCCAAGTACCACACTGAATACTCAGGGCCCAGAGGGCAATTTCTTAAACTCAGTACTTTACTTCTCTAGGATCAATGGCCATATGTTCACCTCTTCTACTGAAGCTCAAATGCTTGGTATATTGGGGTTATTTCCCCAATTCAGCAGCTAAGGACTTGGCTCTACACATTTTTGTTTTGATTTAGGTTCTTTGCCCAACAAGGCCACGTTACTACATACTGGTTGATGATCAAAGCACATCTTTTGCTTCACTCTCATCTAGATCCTAAATGTGGGTCTCACTTAAAACTATATGACAAAAGAAGACCAAATGATTTTATCTTGTTTTTTATATATTTTACATGCAAAAATCCAAACTGGGTATGTGTACTTACATTTCATATTAGGTTTACGGTCTAGCTCTTCTACCAGTTATTTGACAGCTAATTTCTTGCTTTCCTTTACTACTTTTAACAATGATAGGGAGGCCTTTCTATATATATTTTGTCCAGTTTCTGTGTGCTTCTTAGGATTAAAATTATTGGTCAAAGAATATAAACATTTCCAATATTTGAAAAAAGTACATAATTGCTTTGCAGAATGGCCCCATTTTCTTCAGCTTCAAGTGGGCAATTTAACTCTCTAAGACCACCAGACAACATGTTAACTTCTTTTACTGAAGCTCAAATGCATGATATATTTGCCTTATTTCTCCACATTACCGGTAATACCAAATCCTCTACGAAGAAAGAACTTGGCCATGTACATCTTTGTTCTCCCTTAGGTGCTTTGCATATCTAAAACATGTTACTAGGTACTGGTTGATAAGTAATATCTCAGATACAATTTTCTACCACAGTTTCACAGACTTTTTAAAGGTCAGAGGTCCCCCCCACCCCACCTCCCTGTTTTCTGATACCAATATGAATGGAGGCTGGCCAGAAGTCAAAGAAATACAAAAGACCCAGCTGCTTTAGCAGCTCCTGTAGAGCTGTGCAAGGCACAATGCAGAGAGTGGTGAGACACGGAGGAAGCTTATTGGGAGGATGTCTTCCTTTATCATTGATATCTCTGGCTGCCACTCTATTGGGATTCATGGAAACGTTGCTGAGTAAATCATACTCAGATTCTAGAAATGGAAGTCTGAGCAATGAGAGATTAAAAATAAAAGTAGTTGAAATGAATAAAGAGAAACAGTTCTTACTCTTGCTTGTGCTATTTGGGAATAGTAGAAAAAGTCAGGAGATTCCCCCACTATTTTCGTGACATTGGTCCTAGTGTCCAGGCGTCCATGTGTGTAAATCCATGCTATATTTAAATTAACCCCAAACACTCTATTATTCTTTTGTTTTCTGCATGCATTAATGGGAATTTCCACTTACTTGATCAGGCCAGGGATCCAAAGCTGCTAGTTAGGGCAGATGAATTTGTAAAATCAGTAATACCACAGATGAGGTGTCCTTAGTGATGAGGAAGTGGGCTGAGAAGTCAAAATAAACACCTTTGGTAGGTATTTAACTTCCTGCCTGCAGTGCACTGAACTCAGATGACAATGAGTTTGGCAGCTCAAATTTGCAGACAGAGGAGAAAAATGACACATCCATTCTCATCTTAAATTCTGGAGAGGAAAATTGATTATTTAGGTTTTGACATTTGTTTTATTTTATTGTTCCTTCTATACCTCTTTCTGTCTCACTCTCATATTTATGAATTTATTAGAGAACTTTTAAATAAACAAAGGAAGTTTATCTGTGTTTTAAACACAGTAGGGGTCAAAAATCTTTTTTCTAATGAACACACATTAGTGGCTTATTTGCAGTGAGACTCAGATTTCACTGAAGGATACTGTGAGGAAAAAAGAGAAAAAGGACTCCAAAGTCTACTTTCGCCATTGACCCAGAGACAAGTGTTTATGATCTCCCTGTCAGGTAATATAATATCTTGTTTTAGTCTTTGTTTTAAAGAGAATTAAAAAATAACGTTATGAATGATACAGAGTTTCAAAACAAGATGATAGGAAATCAACTCAAAAGGTACAATAACATCCTTTTTTTTTTAGTAGTCAGTTTTGAACTTTAAACCATGAGCCAGCAAATATTATAGAGTTCTTCCAATGGTTTATTGCAGAATGTTCATATCTTCTTGAGCAACCATAATATTAAAATAATAATAAATACTTTTTGAAATCTAGAACATCATTTCTGATAACAGAAACAAAATGAAGCAATCTTAACTGTTGTTTCTCTTTGGCCTCTCAAAATCTAGACGGGTCTGGCTTTCTTGGCAGCTGCTCTTTCTAGCTGTGGGGCTCTCATCTGGCTATGTAGTAGTTAGTACTTATCAGAATTCTGTGTTTCCAAGTCTTGTCCTCAGGGTGCTGTTATAATTTGGCTTGACCCACGTGGTCATTGTGCAAGTGCTGTGAGCATGACTTATGGATGGCTTGCTTCCCCCATCCATCATCTGGGTTCTGCGGCCCACCCAGACCTGTCAGAAATAGGCAGGTTGCTATCTGCAAAGCCCATAGCCAATAACTTAGCACCTCCCGAACAGATGGCATTTTCCAACATGTATTTTATTTAGCCCAGTTTTGGGCCTTTCATGTTCCCTCATCTTGTCAATCCAGCTTTCTTTTCATTCTACCCAGTGAGGAAGTTTTGAAGTTGGAAATCTCCTGACAAACATAAAATCCGGAGAGAAAAAAAGGAGTCAGAAGTCTTGAGTCTGAGCTGCACTTGAGGATGTGAGCACATTCATGCAATCTGGACCTGCATATTCATCTAATGAGTTCCATGGAAATTTGGCTCCCAGTGCCACTTCCTAAAGAGGTGGAGTGCCAGGAGGGAGCAGCTGGGGGGAGGCTGGGGAGTGGGTGAGACTAATTGGTCTCATCACATCGCGCAGATCAGGTTATGTCTGCCCAGAACCAGGAGGGGGGAGCAGAGTTAATCATTGTTTTTACCAAAAAAGATACAAGGCAGAACAGCCTCACAGAGCCAGGTGCAGGGATAGAAGCACAAGCTTCTTGACAAGAAAACAGGAAAAACTGAGTGTAAGATAGTCTTATAAAGAAAGACGCAGCAGATTTTTGCTCTTTGACTCAAGGGGATTGGGAAGCAGAACAGAAAAGCACGATCTGATAAGACGTATGATAACTTCTGATCATTTGCTAAGGCCAGCTTAGAAATTTCCTTGCTAAACTGGTCAATAGATTTGAAGAGAGACAAGTCAGTGGAGTTGCAGTGAGTTTTCTAACCGCTAGGAAGATTGACGCGTCAAGCAATGAAGAGAAAGATTTTACTATGAAGGATGAGTGCGATTGGCTTTATTGTTTTCATCCGACAATAAAGTAGGGCACCTTAGGCATTATAGTAAAGTTACTATTACAGTTGAAGTTACTATCTGTTCTGTTTGCAAAACTTTAAAGACCATATTCTGCAAATCAAACTCACAGAAAGCAGGCTGAACTATCCCTCCTTTCATCTTAATATTTCAAGGGCTCCTATATAAATACTAAATGAATAAACTTCCTAAAAGTGAAACCCATGTAATCATTTTTCTACTCTTTCTTCTTATCTTTTTGTTCTGCCTGTTCTTTTCCTTAGATCTTTCCCTCATTCCTCTTTGCTTGAGGTACTTAGTCCCTTCTAGCAAGTTTCACTTAATATAAAAAAAATGAGGAAGAAACAGAAAGTGTTGATTTGTGACTTTAGATTATGCATAGGTTCTGTTACAAAACCTTTTCCCCAGGCTCTCAGCCTGGAATGAAATAGATATTTCTCACTGGTCATTATCTCTGTTGTCTCTGGCCATGGACCATAGTTAAATAAATCTCCTTGGGTTTGTCTTACAACCACACTGAATATGCTAACACTCTTCATTATTAAACCCAGCTGTGAGCTAACTAACAGTACCAAAATAGACTTTTTCTCTCCTTTTTACTGTTCAGAAAACATACCAGAGTCAGAACTTCCTGTAAATACCTGAGCTGGTTCTGCAGCCTTAGTAAATAAGCCATGGCTTTGTAATGGGAAATTTTTATTAATTGGAAGACTTGATTTGTCATACTGTGCTGTGTCAAAGAACTTTTTTTCTATGTTTTAAAAGCCTCTTCAGGGTTTCCCCTATTCAATAGATCTTTTCTAATCTTTTTTTCTTTTCCCACTTTCGGTTGCTGGATATTCATTTTCTGTGAAATTGCAATCAGTGATATTTTTAAAAGAATAATATTGGATTTTGTATTGCACCTCTGACACTCAAGTTCTCCACAGATTTTTTTTAGCAAGATGGATGTTAAAGTAACAAAATTATCATGAAGGTAAAATGCATTAACTATTGGATGTTCGGAAATGGTCCACTTATGAGCTCAAGCTTTGAATATTTCTTTCCAAAACAAAGAATATTGGTCAGGAGGTTTGAGCAAGAAAGACCACTGTTTTTCTTTTAGAAATATAAGAGGATAATTCTAGCCATACATACACATGGCCAGATCCACTGGCTGGGAATGAAAGAAGGATGCTAAAATGGGAGAGTGCAGAGAGAAGAATAGATCCTGAGGGTGGGCAGAAGAGCATTCTGGGTAAATATACAATCATGCTGAATTGAGACAAGCACTGTAGGAACCACAGAGTTTGCATGTGAAATATAATTCTGCCCTTCTAGCTCATTACAGAAAAATTCTGAACATGTCATGATAAAAAAAATCCTCTTTATTTTAAAAAATAATTCTGTCTTGGTTACTTATCTCTCGTTGCTGAGACAAAATACCCAATGCCAAAAATGAAGGAAGGAAAGGTTTATTTAGCTTACAGTTTGTGGAGGTTTTAGTCCATACTTGGCTGGTTCTGAGGCAGAATGGCACATGGCAGAGGGCAAACTGTTCATGGCAGCAGCACACAGCAAAAACAACCAGAGCAAAAGGGAAGAATGGCTGCAAACAGCCTCCTTTCTTCCCTTACATTGTAAACAGCCTACCCCCACCCAGGGGGCATGTACCTCTCACATAACTTCCATGCCTTCCTCTTCCACAGGCTCAGGATGTATACAAAGTAAGCACCCTGGCTTCCTGCTGAATCACTCAGCCAAACCTCTTGACTCCTCAAGTTGACACAATATATCAACCATAACAAGTTGTTGTTAGTTTTTATAAGTACCAAGCCTATTTGATTACAAGTACCAAAAATATTTGATTTTCAAGGAGTACTAGTTTTCATAGGATCTAAATGCAAGAGAAATGAGCCTCCCCTTCATTGTGACCTTATTTTCTGCTAAATTGTGTGACCATCTTTCACTCAGTCACTCCAGCAATCACAGCAGTCTCAGTCACTGACAGTCACTGTCAGTCTCTGGTCTGTATCTTCCCTCAGTCCGTTGAACTCAACTGCAGTTATGTGCAGTCATAACCATGCAAATGGTTTGTCTGAATTTTCTTCCTACTTCCTACACAAATGACATCAAAAATAGTCTATGTATTTCTAAAATGGAATTTTATTTGTATTACTACATGTGTGCAGTACATAATGATTACATTAACTGTGGGGAGCAGTACATGTCCTTGCCACAGCTAAATGATCAATTCTAAACCTCCACCACCTCCCTCGGTGCTTCCTCTATCTCTTGGTCTCTGTGATATTTGCAGAACATCGATCTCCCTGTTTTCTATTATTTACCTTTTGTTTCGCTCTTGAACTTATTTATACTTTGAGTTCCCCATGTAAGAGAATTTATGCAATATTTAAGCTTGTGTGTTTGATTTATTTCATTGAACATTATGGGACCATATTGCATCTATTTTCCTACAGATGACTCAAACTTATCCTGCTTTATGGACAGAAGTACACCATTGTGTATAAATACCACATTTTCTTTATGCATTCTGCTGTTGATGGACATTTAAACTGCTTCCAAAAGTTAGCGATTATGAACCATCCTGCTATAAACATGGGCATGGACTTATTACTGTAAAATGATGTTTTAAATTTGAGGAAAGATACTTTGAAGGGGAATACCTGGTTTGAGTGGAATTGTTAGTTATAGTTTTTTGAAGAATCTCTATTCTGATTTCCATATAGTTGTACTAATTTACATTCCCACCAACAATGTAGAAGGGTTCCTTTTCTCCTGCATACCATCCAGAATTTGTTATTGTTTGATTTCTTTATGATAGCGATTCCTCTGCGGTAAGATGGAATCTCATTTTTTCTATTTTAAAGATAAAAGAACAAAAACATACTAACAAACACACATACATTTAGAAAATAACACGAGGGGCTGGGGATATAGCTCAGTGGAATAAGCGCTTGCCTAGCAAGCGCAGGGTCCTGAGTTCGATCCCCAGTACCACAAAAAAAAAAAAAAAAGAAAAGAAAAGAACACGAAAACAATACAAGCAATACAAAATTTCAGACAAGGTGATAGGAAATTAACAATGGTTCTTGTATTACATATTGATAGCTTCAAAGTGGATACCAGAAAAACAAATAGGGACATGTAAGACTGATCAAACACTTAAACATTAACTGTTCCTTTCAACAGAGCAGTGAAAGTCAATAGTACTGCTATGTTATTTTTTCCCTTCCTTCTTTTAAGGTAACTGCTCAAAAGGAAAGAACAACTGGGATGAGGGAAAAGAGAAAAGTCAATTTTTTAATACACATTTCTCTAATGGCTAGAGATGTTGAGCATTTCTTCCTACATTTATTGGAAATTTTTACTCCTTTGAGAAGTTATCTATTCATGTATGTGGCCTGTTTTCTATTGTGTCTTTTATTTTGGGTGTGGGGTGATCTAATTTTTGTTAGTTCTTTATGCATTCTAGATGTTAATCCTTTGTCCAAGATGTAGCTGGAAATATTTTTTCCATTCTACAGGTTGTCTTTCCACTCAGCTGATTGTTTCTTTTGCTGTGCAGAACCTTTTTAATTTCATATGATTCCATTTTGTTGATTCTTTTTGTTATTTCTTCTGTAGCTGGGTTTCTGTTCAGAAAGTTTTTCTACACCCATGTCTTCAAGATTTTTACCTATTTTGTCATCCAGCAGAGTAAGTGTTTCTCTTTTAGCAGTTAAGTCCTTGATCCATTTTGAATTCAGCTTAGTATACAGTGATCTATATATGGGCCTAGATTCAATCTTGTACATGTGGGCAGCCAGTTTCCCAGCACCATTTGTTATCTGCTTTCTTCCTTGATTTCCTCAGTGACCTGCACGTTACTCAAGACTGTACCCTTTCATTTCCATGTGTTTGCATAATTTCTGTGGTTTGTTTGCCATTGATTTCTATTTTTATTGCACTATGGTCTGTTAATATGAATGGGATGATTTTGATTACTTTATATTTACTTTGTGCTTTATGGTACAGTATGGAGTGTATTTTGGAGAAAATTCCATGTGCTGATGAGAATGTGTATTCAGCTGTTGGGCAGACTATTCTGTAGCTATGTATTAAATGCATTTGATCAGAACTTTGGTCAACTCTGATATTTCTTTTGAAGTTTTTGGATAGTTGATGTTTGTTTTTTATAGTGGGGTTATAATGATTGGTACATTGTGTCAACTTGAGAAGTTTAAAAGCTTAACTATATGACTCAGCAGTTCTACACCCTAGGATGTAGAGGACATGCTCCAGGGTGGCTGTTAATGCCCTAGGATGTTGTGATGGTTGGTTTATTGTGTCAACTTCAGAAGTTCAGAAGTTTAACTAAGTGACTCAGTAGGGGGCCAGGATGCTCACTTTGTAAATATCCTTAACCTGTGCAAGAGGAGGGTACAGAGATGGCGTGAGTGCTACACCCACCTTAGGGTGGGTAGCCTGCTTAAACTATAATTTCATTAATCAATTTTTGCTTTTATTTCTTGTGTTTTGGAACTTTTATCCAAAAAAAAGACTTACACATTCCAATGCCCTGCAGCATTCAATTTATGCTTTCTCTGGCCATTTCATTGTTTTTATGTGTTTAATCAATTTTGACTTTAATCAATTAATCAATTGTTCAATCAATTTTTGTAACTAGTAAGAGGTACGTGTTTAGTATGATTCTTGTGCACATACACATAGACAAATTTTCAAGCATCATTTATTGAAAATACCATACTTTTACCAGTGCACATTCTTAGCTTGTTTGAGGAATAGAAGTGGCTGGAGATGCTTCTAGGCTCTCTGTACTCTTCCACTGCTCTGTGTGTGGAGAGTTACACTAGTACCTTGCTGTGCTGATTACTATAACTTTGTGATATATATTAAAGCCAAGATAAGTTAATGCCTCCTAATTTGTTCTTTCTCAATTTAGTATTGACTACTCAGTGCTTTTGTGGTTCTACATAAATGTTAGTATTTTTTTCCTTATTCTGTAAAGAATGCCATTTTGATTTTGATAGGGACAGTGTTGAACATGTAGATCACTTTGGGAAGAATGGAGATTGACTCTGGAATATATTGCAATTTTTTGTGTTTCCTCTTCAATTTCTTTCATGGCTTTGTAATTTTCATTGTAGAGCTCTTTCAACATCTCCAGTCATCAAGGACATGAAATATTGTGTCACCCCTATTGGAATGGCTATCCTCAAAGAAACTAAACACAGCAAGTACTGGTGAAGATGTGGGGAAAAAGAAAATCTTGCATTTCCCACTGTTGTTGGGAGCGTAAATTTGTAGACATTATGGAAAACAGTATCAGCCTCCACAAAAAATTAAAATTTAAACTACCATATGATCTAGCAATATCATTCCTAAGTATATATTCAAAGGAAATAAAGGCAGTGTGTTAAAGTGACATCTGCCATTCCACGTTTATTGCAACATCATTTATTGAAGTTGAGAAATAGAAACAACCTAAGAGCCTATCAGTGGATGAATGAATAAATGAAGTGTGGTACACATACATAATGAAATGCTATTTACCCATAAAAAGAGTGAAATCTTGCCATTTGTGACAGTACGGGTGGACCTGGAGATCATTGTGTTAATTAATGTATATCACACACAGAAAGTCAAGTACCACAGGATCTCCCTCACATGTGGAATTAAACTACAAAGAAAAGTTGATCTCTTAAGAATTATTTTCCAGAGGCTGGCAACATTGGGGACCAGACGATAGAGGGAGAGGTTTACCAATGCTACTAAGTAAGTCATAGTCACAAGTAAAAAGTTCTGGCATGATATTGCACAATATGGCTAATATAGGTAACAATGAACTGTACATTTCAGAAGCCTAGAAGAAAGTATTTTGAAAATTTTTAGTATAGAAAGAATAAATGTCTGATGGGATTGACATATTTAACTTGATTATACAAGGATATACAATATATCAAAACATGATATTACTCCAATAACATGAAGAAAAATAAGATAAACTTAGGGCTGGAGAGGTGGTTCAGTGTAGAACGCTGGCCTAACATGTGCTAGGCCAGCAATTCAGTCCTCAGCACAGCAAGTGAGTAAATAAATGTAATTAATTTAAATTTAAAAATTAATTTTAGGTCTGAGGCTACACATCTCTGTATTCTCTTGGCTCACTGAGAGTGAAAACTACTACAGAGTTGAGGATTATGGAAATAAATACAGGCATCTATGAAATAGTGCAAGTGATCTGATGAGTAATATTGACCAACTGAGAAGTGGGAGTAGCAATCTATATCATTTTATGTCTAGAATATGGCCATGTTTGGCTCTGCTTATGAGTATATAGGAGTCAGAAAGAACACAGAATGATGTTTAAAATCATATGAAAGGGGAAGTTAAAGTCACTGGATGAAAATATTGAAGAAACTTCACATCAATTGTTTGGTTTTCCTTAATGTCCAAATTTTTACTCCCTTTTGGAGCAACAGTCCACAGAATCAAGCTTCACAGTTTCAAACCATTATTTATAGTTTTAACCTGAAAAATATCACCATCCAGAATCATATACCTTGGTTAGTAACTACAAAACGTATGAAATGTATTTGGAAATCACCTCTCAGGTATTCTGTACAGGTTTTTTTTAGTCATGATTTTACTTGACATTGAACTTTTTTTCAAGCCAGATTCTAGTTGACATTTTTGTGACCCTTGAACCATTAAATGCATTACAGTCTCCCTAAATCTATAGTCCAACACACCAACAAAATAGTCTTTAAAGTTTCCTAGTACATGAAAGGATTTTTTTAATGCTAGCTTTTTGTGATTGAGATAAAACTGACAGACAAAATGAGTATTTAGAAATCCAGGAAACATAGATATTTCCTAGAATTTACAAGATGAGACAAATTCAACACAATTTTATTTTTCATTGGCTTTGATAAATTTCCTGAATTTTGAAATAAATGTTGTGTAATTTCTAGTGGAAAATGTCATGTCCCTCAAGTTTGAAAACCAAGACTTTTGCATTCATTATCAAGAATGATGCTTTATGTACTTTCTGGGAAAATATACAGTGCAAATCAGATGTACTTTGTGGGCAACATCTACAGATGATACAAAAGGTGATGTAGTGAGCACGCACAGCTCTCACCACACTGATCTTTCTGGACCAGAAATGAAGAGTGGAATATCTACCTGATAAAAAGATGACTGTACAAAAGACTGAAAACTGTTTTCTGATCAGACATACTGCTATGTAGAAAGATGCTAGATTTGATTAATGTTGCCCAAAAGCATAGATTTAGGGTCGGTAAAGGGCTTTTAGGGAAAGATTTCTATCAAAATATACTTCATATTTAAAGCTTCATGAAGGCAGGAATCAAACGTGTTTTTAGCATTTTATTCTAAGCATCCAGCCAAGTACATAGAGAAATAATATTATCCTATTAGCGGCGGTTGAATTAATGGAATTAGGACTTTAGAAGAACAATATAAAGCCTCCCCATTGCTATGACTGACCACAAATCAGGCTAGATATGTAGCCAAAAGTTGTCCTTAGGGGAAACGCAAGCTAAAAACAACGGGGTTCAGATCCTTACATTCAATAGTTGTCAGACATTCTCTGTAAAGGTCAAGTAGTAAATATTTTAGGTACTGAAAACCAGGCGGGACTAGGGATATAGCTCAGCAGCACAAGCACCTGCCTGGCAAGCACAATATGGTGATGGATCTCTTAAAATGGGAGAAGATAGAGACGGAAGGAGTGTGCAGGGAGGCAAGGATAGGGGATTCAAAACAGAATTAAGAGGTGTTGTGTCCATATATATGTAACATTTGCTTGTTTGTTTGTTTGTGTCTTTGTTTTGAGACAGGGTCTCGCTCTGCAGTTCAGGCTGGACTTGAGTCTCTTTGTAGCCTAGGCTGGCCTGGAACTTGAAACAATCCTCCTGCCTCAGCCTTGCATTACAGGCATGCGCCACCACGCCCAGCCAAACGATGTAACCTTACGTCCTGTGAACATGTACTAATAAAATAAATGCTATGATAAACAAACAAAAAAAGAAAATAGTACAATGGTAAAACCGGACTTGGCACATAGGCCCGTCATAAGATGTTAACCCATACCCTAGTTACATATTTTTCTCTATTTCCTTCTTTATTATTAACTTTTAATTATCTAAAGTAAATAGAGGGCTGGGGATATAGCTCAGTGGAATAAGCGCCTGCCTAGCAAGCGCAGGGTCCTGAGTTCGATCCCCAATACCGCCAAAAAAAAAAATAAATAAAGTAAATAGAAAGGGAAAATGAAGAAAGGAAAAATATATGTATATCAATGATAGTTAAGATTTTTACACAGACAGTTTCTCTTAGTTCTTTGAAAAGAAAGATTTGTGCTAATATTGTATAGGCAGGATATCTCTCCTACATCTTCTAGTCTGAATTACTACTAGGAAGACAACAGTACACAGTGTATCAACGATTGAAGCTGTCCTAAAAGCCTATTTTGGAACTCAGTTTCATTGTTATGTTTATCTTTTTTTAAAAGGAAGGAACATCTGGGATGGTGGAAAGGAGAAAAGGAGGGGAGATTTTATATATATATATATATATATATATATATATATACACATATATATTCACAAAATAGCTGGAATAATTGTACTACTGATTTCTATTGGTTTGTTGAAAGGAATAGTTAATCTTTAGTTGTTCTACCAATCTTGTATGCCTATGTCTGGTGCTATAAGCAACTACTTTGAAGATAATATGTAAAACAAAAACTATTGTTGTTAATTTCCTATCACCTTATTTTGAAATTCAAAAAAAACAAAACCAGAGAAACACAAAGAGAGACAGAAGTCACAAAAGTAAACTGGGACATTAGGCATGAGGGTAGTATTTCTCCCGTACCTCCTCTGAAGATCTTCTTGGACCTTCTCAGCACTTGTGTTAAGTGATTACAAAAATATTAATTGGGATTCAGATTACACATAGGAGAAGATAAGGAAGCTGTGCCTCCTCTCTTTCACTGCATGTAACCATAAAACACGGGCAGGATGTGTGAGCAGGTATTTGAAGATACTGATGAAGCGAGTGGCAGCAGACAGACTGGGGAAGAAGATCCGAATTCTAAGTACCAGTAAATCACCGGTGACCTTGCCATATTTTTTGCTCATTATCTCCAGGCTTGGAATCGATGTTCTTGAAAACCATAAATAGTTATTCTAACAGTTAGAGAGTATCAGGAAAAGCCCGCGGCTCTAGCTTTGCCACTGGAAGAGAGGCCTTCACTTGCTCAGAAAATAGAAAGTCCTGTTCATTGTTGTCTTCTCTTCTTTCCCCCTTACCTTCTCAGCCCCCACACTCAGCCCCAACCCTCAAGCAAACCAGGGTGTGTTGCAGTGACGTTGGCCACACCATCAACAGTAATGGCAAAGAGACCCCGGGGCCTCACAGTGACGAAAGGCAAGCTTCTTTTCTTTTCTTTTTTAATTTTTACTTTTATAAGTACGTGTTTGTAGAGCATAAGGATCATATTCATCATGGGAGTTGGTGCATGCACATAATGCATCTGACATCTTTTTATTTGCACTTTAGGAGGCTATGAGAATCCATAGCGTGGGGTACACACCTGGTTTTTGGTTGGCTTTCCCTCCTTTTCTCTTGCTGCAACTAGGCAAATAATCACAGGTATAGTATCTGCATGAGAGACATGGAGATATAAAGACCCATCCTCCTGTCTCAGCTGGGGAAACAAAACTTTCTGTGGAGATCACAGAGTGGGAGGGGCTAGGAGAGTGGCCAAATTAAGTAGCTATAAGCTATTCAGAGCACCTAACAATGCACATATGTTGGCAGCATTCCATCATTGAGAAGTGAACTGTAAGATAGGTCAACATCTAAAACTCATGATAGCCACAGAGTATACACACATAAGATAGATACAATAATACTGCAAAGGTACTGACACAGGAAGTGACACTGAGACCAGCATGCCCATAACACTTCTCAGAACCTGAAACTTGAGATCAACTAGGTCAACTGTCAACAACACAAAAATACCAGCCTTGGTATTAACTATGTTGAAATTATCCAACAAAAACTTTAAAGCTACTATTACAAAATTCTTCCAAGCAGTAAGGCCATACACCATTAAAATAAAGATCTTACAAAAATTATAGAAATAATGGTTAGAAATTTCAGATTTTGAATACATATATAATCAAATTTTGGGGGCTGGGGATATAGCTCAGTGGAATAAGCGCCTGCCTAGCAAGCGCAGGGTCCTGAGTTCGATCCCCAGTACCGCAAAAAAAAAAATCAAATTTTGAAACTCACTGGCTAAACTCAATAGAAGAATTGAAATGACAGAGCAAAAAGTACTGAAATAGAATATAGGGATTTTTTTAAAAAAAGGATCTAATGTGAATGGTAGGGGAAAAAAGATTTCTACAAATGAATGGCCAGAGAGTCCCAAGGACTTGTGGTATCATGCCCAAAGGTTTAAAATTTGTATGACTGAAGACACAGAATATGAGAACAAAGCATTCTGCTGGAAAACTATCTGAAAAAATAGCAACTGAAAACTTCCCATTTGGACAGACATTTAAGAAAGATAGCAAACTCTAAACAAAATTAGAACAGAAATTTATACAAAGATTTTCATAATCAAAATTAAAGGTTAAGAAAACACATGTGATTTAACACCAGAGAAAACTACTGCAGTACTTACACGGCAATGAAGATTTGACCTCTCACGTACACAAAAAAATGTGGGCTACACAGAAGTAAAACAATACTTTTAAAATCCCAGGAGGAAAATAAGAAAACCCAACCATAATTCTATACAAGCAAAAATAGTCTTCAGAAATGAAGAAAAAATAAGGGCATTAACAAGTAAAGGACAAGTTGAAGAATTCATTATCAGGAGATCAGTACGAAAAGATTTGCTAATGGAAGACGATCAAAGAAAAAAAAACAGGATATAGGAAAAACACTTAATGGTAAAAAATAAAAGAATTGCAACAGGATAGTATATAACAGGATAGTAAATATAATAGATTCTTCTTTTTCTATTTTAAAGACAAAAAAATAATAACAACAACAAAGACAAAAACAGAACAACACAATAATAATGAAAATGATATAAGCTTTCAAAACAAGGTGACAGGAAATTAACTGTGGTTGTTACATTATATATTGTTATCTTCAGCAAAGTTGCTCAGATTACCAGATGTAAGAAGGCAAGACTGCTCAAACAATTAAAGAGAATAAAAAATAACAGAAATATATTAGGAATGATACAGAGCTTCACTAAACAAGATGTTAGGAATTCAACAATGGTTGTTATATTGCATGTTGTTGTATTCAAATTAGTTATTCAGATTACCAGATATAAGCATGAAAAATTGGTCAAAAAGTTGTAAGCATTAACTGTTCCTTTCAATAAACCGATAGTCATTAGCAGTACAATTATCCCAGCTATACTTGTGTATACATATATATTTTCCCTCCCTTCTTATTTCTTTTCTCTTTTGCCCCATCCCAGTTATTCCTTCCATTTCAACAATTTCTTTTCACAATATATATTCCATTTTCAGGTGTTGTTTACTCTTTCAGGTTCTTATACTAGGGAGACAGTACAATGTTTACACATGTGGGTCTCATTCATTTCACTTATGAGTGTGGTCTCTAGTTATATCCATTTACTTATAAAAGCCTTGAGTTTATCATTTTATACCTGAGTAATACTCCATGGTGTAAAAACACCACATCTTTTGTACCCATTCCTCAGTTGATGGGCATTTGTTTTGTTTCCAAGAGTTAGCTCTAACAAATTGCGCTGCTATAAACATGGGTGAACACATATCTCTGTGGTATGATGTTTTCAGTTATTCTGGTAAAATATCCAGAAAGAACATAACTGGGTTAACTGGAAGCTTTAATCCTAGATTCGTGAAGAATCTCCACACTGATTTCCACAGTGGTTGCACCAGTCTACACTCCCACCAGCAGTGAAGAAGAGTTCCTTTTACCGCATAGCCCCTCTGGCATTTGTTATTGATTTTTTAATGCTAGCCATTCTTTCTGGGGTGAGATGGAACCTCAGTGCTGTTTTAATTTGCATTTCTCAAGTGACTAATGATGTTGAACATTTTTTCATATATGTATTTGCCATTTGTTATTCTTCATCTGAGAAGTGTGTATTTATCTCCCAATTTTTGGATTGGGTCTTTGAATTATGGGGCCTGATTTTTTTAATTACTTATATGTTCTGGGTAGAAGTCCTTTGTCTGTGGACCAGCTGGCTAAAATTTTTTCCCAATCATGGTGTCTTGGTTACTTTTCTTTCATTGCCAAGACAAAATACCCAACGCCCAAAATGAAGGAAGGAAAGGTTTATTTAGCTTACAATTTGTGGAGGTTTCAGTCCTTACTTGGCTGGTTCTGAGGCAGAGTGGCACATGGCAGAGGGCAAACTGTTCATGGCAGCAGAGCACAGCAAAACAACCAGCAAAAGGGAAGAATGACTTCAAGCAGCCTCCTTTTCTCCCCTACATTGTAAACAGCCTACCCCCACCCAGGGGGCGTGTAGTTCTCATATAATCTCCATGCCCTCCGCTTCCATAGGCTCAGGATGTATACAAAGTAAGTACCCTGGCTTTCTGCTGAGTCACTCAGCCAAACCTTTAGACTCCCCAAGTTGATACAATGCATAAACTATAACACATGGGTTTTCTTTTTATCCTGTTGGTGATTTATTTTGATGTGCAAAACGTTTTCAATAAGATGAGATCCCAGTTATTGATTCTTCGAAGTATTTCCTGTGAAGTTTGGTTTTTGTTCATGAACTCTCAGCCTACTCCTGTCTTCTATTTCTTCCTAATTTCTCTTCCAGTAGATTTAGTGTTTCTACTTTAATATTTAGATCTTTGATGCATTTTGACTTTAGGTTAGTGCATAGTGATAGACATGGGCCTAATTTTAGTGTTCGGTATGTGGAAAGTCAGTTTTTCCTGCTCTATTTATTAAAGATGCTATCTTCTTGCTAGTGAATATGTTTGGTCTCTTTGTCAAAGACAAGGTGGCTGAGTGTGTTTGGAGTTATGGCTGCATCTTCTAATCTGTTCCATTGATTCTCAGGTCTGTGGGGGTTTTTTTGGCCAGTACCATGCTGATTTTATCACGGAAGCTTTGTAGTATAAAATAAAGTCAGAG
This sequence comes from Dinomys branickii, assembly GCA_004027595.1. NCBI lineage: Eukaryota > Metazoa > Chordata > Mammalia > Rodentia > Dinomyidae > Dinomys > Dinomys branickii. Next base: position 76,464 of record PVLD010005206.1, read on the forward strand.
ATTGTGATGCCTCCTGCCTTTCATTTGTTACCCAGGATAACTTTTGCTATTCTAGATCTCTTCTGGTTCCAGATTAATTTTACAAATGCTTTCTCTAAGTCTGTGAGGTATACTAATGTTATTTTACTTGATATTGTATTGAATATGTACAACAATTTTGGGAATATGATCATTTTCACAATGTTGGTTCTTTCTACCTATGATCAAGGAATATCTTTCCATTTTCAGAAATCTTCAATCTCTTTTTTTCAGAGTACATAATTTTCACTGTATAGATTTTTTTTTTACTTCCTTCATGGGATTGCCTCCTAAGTATTTCACTTCTTTGTATGCTATTGTGAAAGATGTGGTTTCCCTAATTTTTCTCTCAATGTGTTTGTTGTTTGTGTAAAGGAGTGTTGAGCATTACTTTGTATCCAGCTATGCTATTGAATTTCCTTATTAAACCTACAAATCCTTTGCTGGAGTTTTGGGGGTCTTCTATGTAGAGTATCATGTCATCTGTGAATAATGATATTTCACTTCTTCCTTTCCTATCCTTATGCCTTTTACTTCTCTCTTGTGTAACTGCTCTGGCTAGTTTTCACAACTATATTGAATAGGAGTGGTGACATGGATGTCTTCACCTTGTTCTTATTTTTAAAGTGAAAGCTTTCAGTTTTGTCCACTTAGTATGATGTTGACTATTGGTTTGTCATAGCTGGCTTTTATCAGATGGAGGTAAAGACAATTTATTTCTATTTTCTGTAGAGTTTTTAAAATCATGAATGAGTGTTGGACTTTATCAAAAGCTTTTCTGCATCTACTGAGAAGATCTTGTGATTTTGTCTTCAGCTCTATTGATATGGTGTATTACATTAATTGATTTACATATATTGAACCATCCCTGCATTCCTGAGATAAATCCTACTTGATTGTGATGTATAATCTTCTTGATGATTTGCTGCTTTCTGTTTGCTAATATTTTATTGAGAATTTTTCCATCTATATTCATTTAGGACATTGTCCTATAATTCTCTTTTTTGGTTGGGTCTTTCTCTGGTTTTGGTATCAGGGCAATATTTGCCTCCAGGAATTAGTTAGGGAACATTCCTTCCCTTATTAAAGAGTTTGATAAGTATTGGCACTAAATATTCTCTAAATTTCTCAGAGAATTCAGCTGTGAATCCATCACGACCTGTGCTTTTCTTTTTCAGTAAGTTTTTCATTGCATTTTCAATTTCTTTGGCTGATATTGAGATATTCAGGGTATGTAGATCTTTTCATTAAGCTTGGGTAATTCATATGTGTCTAGAGATCTGTTGATCTCCTCTGTATCTTCCATCCTATGAGAGTAAAAATTTTCACAGTAGGTGTTGATGATCTTCTGAATTTCCACAGGGTCTGTAGTGATTTCATCCTTTTCATTCTGGTTGCATGAATTTGAGTTTTTTTCTTTCCTTTTCTTGATAAGGTTGGCTAGGTTGTATATCAACCATATTTATTCTTTCAAAGAACCAAATCTTTGATTCATTAATTCTTTGCATTGTCTTCTTAATCATGATTGCATTAATTTCTGCTCTGATTGTACAATTTCCTCCCATTTTTGGGCCTTTGTCTTGACTTGCTCTTCCTTTTCAAGAAGATTGAGGTACAGCATAAGGTTATTTGTGCTCATTGTGTTCTCCTGATGTGGGAATTCACCACTATAAATTTCCTTCTGAGGATTTCTTTCGTTTTGTCCCACAGGTTCCAGTAAGTTGTATCTGCATTTTCATTTGATTGTAAATACTATTTAATTTCTACTTTGATTTCATCTGTGACCCATTGGTTGTTCAGAAGGGTGCTATTTAATTTCCATGTGTTTATGGAGTAATTTCCAATTTCATTGAAATATGATCCAATAGTATGCACCAGATAATTTCAGTTCCTTTGCATTTACTTAGTCATGTCCTATGGGCTAGTATATGGTCTGTTTTAGAGAATGTTCCATGTTCAGCTGAGATCAATGTGTATTCTGATGTTACTAGGTGGCAGACTCTGTAAAGGTTTACCAAGTCCAGTTTTTTCAAAAGTTTGGTTTAATTCTGTTATTTGCTGATTTTTTTGTCTAGTTGTTCTATATCTTTGTGATAATCAGGTGTTAAAATCCGTTAAGATTGTGTTACTGCTTGTTTGATTTTTTGTGTCTGTTAAAATTTACCCTATATAGTTGGTGCTCCTGTATTTGATGCATAGATATTTATGATTGTTATCTCTTCCTCTTGCAGTTTTCCCCTAACAAGTACGCAGTGAGCATCTTTAACTGTTTTGATCATTCTTCATTTGAAGTTCACATTGTCTACAAACAGAATAGCTACCCCTGCTTTTTTTCTGGTGTCCTGTGCATAAAGTATTGTTTTCCATCCTTTGACTTTCAATGTATGAGTTTCCTTTTGAGTTAAATGTATTTCTTGTATATAACATATTGTTAGATTTTGTTTCTTGAACCACTCTGCCAGTCTGCTTCTTTTGCTTGGATAATTGAAGCCATTTACACTAATGGTTATAACTGCTATGCATTGGTTCATTTTTCTCATGTTATTTTCCTAATGTTGGTTTGCTACTTTTCCTATCTGCTTAATTGTTTGCTCTGCTTGATGGTTCCTTGCTAATGTTATTTTTGAAATTCTGGTCACTTTATCTCTCTCTGGAATATCTTTCAGTACTCTTTGTGATGTTGGTTTGGCAGTCGTGAATTTCTCCAGCTGTGATTTTTCCGTCAAAGTGTTTTATTTCTCCATTACTTTTAAGTATACTGTTGTAGGGTACATCAATTTGGGTAGAAGTTGTTTCTTTCACGACCTGAAATACTTCATTCCAAGCTCTTCTTGACTTGATGGTTTGTGCTGAGAAATCTGCCATGATTCTGATGGACTTTCCTTTTTAAGCAATGTTTCTTTCCTCTAATATCTTTTAATATTCTGTCCTTGTTCTGAATTTCTGGAAACTTGATTATTATATGTCTGGGTGTAGATTTATTTTGGTTATGGCTAATTGAAGTTCCATATGCCTCACTTACTGACAGAGTATTTTTCCATGCTTGGGAAGTTTTCTGCTACTACTTCTGCTCATATTCTTTTTGTCATGTGTGTTGACTCCTGCTGTTTTCTTGACATCTACCAGTCTTTTTTTGTTTTTCTTTGCATCATCTTGTAGCTGTTGAATTGTTATTTACTGATTCCTTGTTATTTCTAAAAGAGCTTTTCTTTCACGATCATTAGCTTCAGTGCTGTCTTCATGGTCTAGAAGTCTATCTTCAGTTTAGTTCAAGCTGTTTTTCCAACTTTCAATGGAAATTTTAATTTCGTGGACATCTCTTTGAGTCTGTTTTGTGCATTTTAATTGTTTCCTATATTGTTCTTTCAAGATTTGCATCATTTTGCATGCTCCTCTTTTTTAAACCTGTCTTCTTTATATCTGCTCAGCAATTCTTTCATTATTGTTGTCATTTCTTTTACTTGAGAGATTATTTCTGATCTGATTTCTTCTATAAGCTGATGGAGTTGTTTCTTTACTTCAGCTGCTATCATTTCAGAAATTTCAGGTGTATGACTTCCAAACTCTTCTATGTCAATGTCTCTTGGACTCATTCTGGGTGGTATGGAGACTTGAAATTACCTTTTGCTCCTTTGTTTTGTCATTTTCAAATATCCTGAGTTCCCCCAGGGCCTCAGTGTTGCTCCTGCATGATTGGGGTTGTGGAGTGAAGAGTCTCTCCCCTCCCAAGCAGTTCCCCAAAGTTCCTGAGCTTTCTCTGGGGCTAAGCATAGCTCCTGCCATAGTGGGGATGGGGTGGAGCACTATCTTTCCTCAGGCAGCTCACCAAAGTTCCTGAGTTTCCTAGAGACTCAGTGTAGCTCCTGTGATGTTATGGGTGGTACCGAGTGTGGTTTGTCTCCTCCTGGGTACATCACCAAAGGTCCTGAGTTTCCCCAGGCTCATAATTACTCCAGGGAAAGTTTGGAAGGCAGGACGGTTTCAGAGAGTTTTCAAAACCTATCTGGGGCTCATCATGACTCCTGTGATGTGGGAACAGGGCGTGGCTCATTGCGTTTCCAGAAGCTGTCCAGGGCTCAGCAGGGCTGCCACGAGGGTGAGGGGGCCTAGGTTATTCTTCCTTAGAGTACTATTAAATATCTATCATAAGAGACAGCAAATATATATAACATTGTATGACATGAATTTCAATGTATATAGACATAATACATGACAGAGCTGTATAGCAAAAGGTATGAATGGAGGGGACCTACACGATGGTAAGTGTTCTACATTCTAGTGTAAACCACTGATTTCAAGTTAACAAAGGGGAATTTAGTATATGTATTATAATCTTCAGAGCAACCGTTATAGTACCGTACAAAAGAAATAGAGAATAATGTACAATAGAATACAATCAAATAGTAAAGATATTGGTAAAAACAACTGCCAAAAAGACAAGAAAAGAGAAAGAAAAACAAATAAGAGAGAAAACAAACATAAATCAAATAAATAACAAGTGTGGTAGACTCAATTCCAAATATATCAAGAATTATACCAAATAATAATAATACAAGTAGGTTAACTAAAAGAGTATCAGAATATTTTTTAAACAAACAGAAAAGATAAATGTGAATTAATACTATATTGCTTATAAAAACTCATTTTAAGTATAATTGTATAGATAGAGTAAAAGGATCAGAAAAATTAAACCATACAAATATCAATTTTAACAAAATTTAAAGTGGACAAAATAGACTGTACAGCTTAAGGTTATCAGAAAGGAACACTATTGCTAAAATAGTAAATTTATCAAGAGACATAGTATAACTCCTAAATATTTATGCACCAAACAACAGAGCTTGAAAATGCATGAAACCACTCATAAATAATACAAAATTGAAGAAAAAATAGACAAATTCATAATTGCAGAGGGAGATTTCAACACTCATGTCCTAATAATCAGTAAAATTGATTTCCAGGAATATCAACAAGAATAATAGAAACACTGAAAAACAGTAACAATCAACTGAGTGTATTTGAAACTTACAAACTTCACAGCCAACAAGAGCAGAGCACAATTTTAAATGTATAAGGAACCCTGAACAAGATAGAACACATTCCGAATGATAAAACAAACACCTTACTAGATACAGAGTACATTCCTTCACCTAAACAGGATTATATTGGAGAAATGTAACAGTTAAAACCACAATCTCAGAAATTCCTGGATATTACATAAAATACTTCTAAATAGCCCACGAATCCAAAAAATTACCTAAGAAAATAATGGAAATTATTATGAACATATGAAAATTCTGAGAGACAATGTAATCAGTGCTTAGCTGAATATTTATAACATTCACTGCTTACACTGAAAAAATAATGAGTTTCTTCCTTAAGAAAGAGCAAAATAAATCAATCTCCAGCATTAAGAGTGAAATAAAGAAATCAATAAAATTGAGAATAGGGAGGTCACCAAGATTGGAAGAAACAGGAGGGAAGGGAGAAGGAGGGGAAAAAAAAAAAGAATTAGGATGTGTTATGTGCATATACTAAGTCTCCATGTAAATAAATTCAGTATGTACTGGAAAGATGCAGAAATAAAGAAATTTAAAAATCAACATAAAAAAATCCACAAAAACAAACAACAAAATTGAGAATATAAATAGAGAAAAATGAAATGATAAGCAATTGCTTTCATAAATCAATAAAGTTGATACACTTCTAGGAAGACTGAGAAGAGCAAAGATCTCAATTACTAATTCAGGAATAAAAGAGGTTACATCACTGTAGACTGCAAAGACATTAAAAGAATACTAAAAAAGGTTTATGCATAGAGCTTCGAGAACATAAATAAAATTACACAATCTCTTGACAACTCTTAACTCCAAAATCTTACCAAAGGAGAACTGAACTGAAATGGCCCCATGATTCTTAAGAAAATGAATTCATAGTCTGAAACCTTTCAAAAAGGAAATCTCCATGCCCAGATGGTTTCCCTGGAGAATTCTACCAAACATTTAAGGAAAATGCAAGATATTTAAACTGCATTCTCCAACAGAAAATAAAAGAGAAGAAAACTGCCCAACTTACTTTGAGGCCAACATTTCTCTGAAAAAATTAGGTGAAGACGACACAAGAGAAGAAAATGGCAGATCAATACCTCAACACAGATACAAAACTTCTCACCAAAATATAAACAAATAAAATCCAGCAACATATAAAAAAAGATAATACCCCCAAACCAGGTAAATTTATCTCAGGAGCGCAAACCTATTTCAATATTCTGGAAGAGTTTTTTTGTAATACATCATATTATAGTCTAAAAAACATGACTAATTGATAAATAAATAATATTTGATGACATTCCAAATTCATTCATGACAAAACTGTCAGAAAATTAGGAGTAAAGAACTTTTACAAATGGATAAAGGACCTAGACAAAAAGCCTACATTAATATCATACTCGGTGGTTAAAGAGAATAAATTCTTCATGCACAAAACTCTGAGGTCATCAGAGTTCATAAAAGGAGCAGATCTTAAAATATTACTTGGAATATAACAAATGCAATTTAATAACTGTTAATTTCCTATTACCTTGTTTTAAAATTTTGTATCATTTTATTGTTTTATTTTCTTTTCTCTTTAAAGTAAAAAAAGCTTACATATTGAGTGATTCCATTTATATGGCATTCTCAAAATGACAAAACCTAGTGCTGAAAAAAGGTGTCTACTGCTGCAGTTTGGATGTGGTTTGTCCTCCAAAGTTTCCTGTGCTGAAAGTGGGGTCCACAGTGTCACAACACCAAGAGGTGACAGAACTTTAAGAGATTAGGTTTCTTGAGAAATGACTGGGTCAATGGGAGGCAACACTTTCAGGAAAGGGGAAATGATGTCTAGAAAGCGTTTGAGCTTTGTGGAATCAGACTGGTATTTGCAAAATAGATTACTGATGCAAACCAGGTATCTAACCCAAATCCTTCTGCTTACATATTCACAGTTCACTTATGCACTTTAGACACAAGTTGCTAATCACCAGGTTATGACATGGATTGAGGACAACACCAGATTGGGTCACCTGCATCTAAGCTCTCCAGCTTCCAAAATCTTGAGTAATAATAAACCTCTTTTGCTCTACAAAGTACCTAGTCTCAAATATTTTGTCACAGCAATATGAAATGAACAAAGACAGCTACAGAGGATAGCACAGGGGATTTTTGGCAGTGATGGTACTGTTTGGTAGCCTGACTATGGTAATATTTACACAAATCTGTACTTTACTAAAACTCAGAAGATGCTACAATTTTAAACTATATGATTTAAAGTGTTCTTGTTGTATTTTAATATGAGCAGTAATTTGTTTAAATGTAACATTAACTGGGGTAAAGTAAAATTAAAATATAAAAGGAATGCTGAGTTACATGTTCTTAGTTTTAGATCAGCTCTAATTGGTCGTCTTTATCAAGTGAATTACTTTTTAATTACTTTAATTTCCAATCTATAAAACGGATGTAATAATACCTGACTTAACTTTCTCTAAAGCAGAGGCTTGCAATGTTTTTGTCTAAATTTCCATTCATGTTCTTAACAATGACTAAGAATGCCAAAGAATTTTTGTTTATGGGTTATCCTTTTTATTACCTAACAATATTAGAGATTAAAATTGAGAGCAGGTATAAATATTTAACTTGTTTTAAAAATTGATAATAATAAATCCATTACCTATTACACAAATAATATTTTAAATAAAAACCATTTCCAAAATAATGAAAATAATGAGAAAAGTAGAATAGTTGTAAGTATTTCAAGTCTCTTTAATGTCCTGCTTAATAAAAGACATCTGGAGTTTTATACTTGCTTCTGGTCTGTGGGACCCCTGAAATCTGAACAACATCCTTGATAAATGCTGCATTATAGAATAAGAGAATAGAAGAAAGAAATAATATTATTGAAATTGCCTCAGTCAGTGACTACTTATATAGAAATCATTAACATGTTTTTAAATTGTTATAGATTCTTAAGAAGAGCTGAAAGATATTAATTTCTCTATGTGTGAAAGCACATGAAAATTATTGCCTTGGTCAAACTAGGTTTATTTCTCTTGATTCCAAATCCCACATTCTCTCTCTTTTTTTAAGTTTCTTGGTAGAATTTCAACATGCATAATGATCACATTCATCACAGGGAATTTATACTGTACATGATATATCTTGATGCCATATTTTCTGACTATCCTGCGTTGCTTTCTAAGTACCTTGCTTGCGAAATTACAACTCTCTCCACCCCTCTTCTGGACTATACTGAAAGGTCTGAGAAACACTTCTGGAATCATTCTCTACTTACACAGTCTAAAAATGCTATTTTGGTTTACTTTGCTTTCCCCATTTTCCTTCCTAATCCCCCCAATAATTTCTTCCCAAATATTTTCTGAGTTTTTCTGAATAACAACAGCTGTTCATTCCCAGGTTGGCCATGACTCCAAAGCAGCAATGGCCCTAAGCCAATGTTCTCTCCTTGACAGCATCATCAAATTAACATTTTTCTGGATTTTTTTTTTTCTCTGCCAAATCCTCTTCATATTGGAACCCATAGGAGATGGTAGGAAAAGTGAAGTTAAATGAAAATAGCACATCTTCTGGACTTTCTGTTTGGGCATATTTGAGAAGACTAGGATGTTCAAAATGTCACTCATAAAAAGTATCTCGAGATGTTAATATATTTTTAAATTTAAAAGTTTGTAATGTCCTCAAGAGGCCATTATGTTGCCCATCCTTTATCCAGCAACACAATGATGCAGCGCTTGCATCAAGCTGCTACAAATATTTCTTGTAGAAGAAATGGAAGAAGACGTTCCCAAACTTCCTGCATAGCCCACTGTACGAGTTAGGATTTGACACATAACAAAGGACCATTCCGTGTGATTTTTGTTTAACTTGAGATTCTGTGAGCCAGCAATCTGAGCTCGTGATCATGTGGACCAGCAATTTGGGCTCAGCTCAACTGACAGGTTCTTCTGGCTTCATCTGCAGTGGGCTGGGCTGGCGCTCATTTCTGCAGTGTGAGCCTTATCTTCCAGTGCGCCCATGGGAGGGAGAGTCAGAATTGTGAAGCTGGCTGAAAATTAAGACTCTATTGAGACTTAAACTTAGAATTCTCAAACTGTCACTTCCATCATATGCTAGAAGGCAGAGGAAGTCCCAAGACCAGCCCAGATTGAATGGCTAGGAAGGTACAATCCTTTCCTTGATGAGAGAACTGATGTAATGTACTAAGGATATTTTTATAGGAAGGAGAATAATAAAGCCAGTTTTTAAAACCATCTACCACACCTATTTTATAATGAGATCCAGAAAGGCACTGCAATTCAATTTTAAGTGTTAGAAATGGATCATAAAGATGTGGAAATAGAAATAAGACAGTATTATGTGTGGGAAAGGATCAAAATGCACATGGAGGGACACTCTGTGGTGACAGGGTGAGATGGAAAAAGCTGAGCATTAGGAAAAAAATAAAGAGCACTTCGAACTCTGTTGTGTGGTTAGCTAGGGTATAACTATGGGTAATGGAGGGTGAAATTGCAAAAAAAAGAAAATTTGGGCAGAAGTCCATGAAACTTCTAAGAGTAAAAATTATTATTCTATAGAATAATCTTGCAGACAAAGCAATGTATTATGCATTGCCTAAGCATTTGAAGAAAGCCTGTAAAAAATATACTTTCTAATTCTCTAAGGAAGAAATTTGCCTGATGTGCTGCAAAGCTGGGTGACTTGTTTAACCTTCTTCATTTTAAACTTATCTACTGATGTCACTGTTTCAAACTGCAATACCTCTGCCTAGACTTTTTCCCTTTGAACTTTATATTTATTACTACAGGTTGATAATGCATTATGTGTACATTCATCTTGGGCAGCTGGTTCTAAGGCAACCTTGCTTGGGGTGCTACGACTTTCACCCACTGGCCATCCTGTTTCTGTCATTTCTCTTTTCTACATAATACTAAGAATTAAATTTCAACATTACCTTTCTGGAATTACACACGCCTTAACAATTTAGTGTTTATTTAGACTCATCAGTCAACAAACATTTTTCAGCTCCTGTCATATGCTAAGTACTGAGTACAAACCAATGCTATAGTTTAAAATGTCATCAGTCCAATTGCGTAGTTCCTTCTTAACTGTTTCAAAAACTTGCTCATCTGGTATTTTCTTGGGTCTCTGTGGATTGACTAAGCAGATGTTTTTCCCTTCTTTGCATATAGAAACAAAGATACTGTGAAATATTTGTCCTTGACCAAGCCCATGTAGCAAGTTAGTCAATTATCCAGTTCCTCTCCCGAAAAAGAAGATTGTAAGTTTAAAGAAAGAGAAGGTAAGTGTGCCTTGTGCTATTTTTTCTGTTTGAGCTACCCATTTGCAATAATCCCATCTTCTAAATTGTTCTTCACTCAAAACGCCCTAGCTCTGTGAACTCAGGCCATCCTCTCAGGGGCAATGTGCTTCTCTGTCATCTTTTCCCTTTTCTTCAAAGGCTTCCTCAACTCTCACCTCATCCACAGAATTTTATAAATCTTACTCTTAATACTCTCCCTGCCTTAGGCTGCAATGAAGAAAACAACTCCTGTAGATTTGATTTGCTCTTCCCAGGGTGGGTTTTGAGAAGCTGACTTTATCCTACTTTAATGAAAGATCTAATATGACTCCAATGGGTGAAAGGATTCTGCAGTTTTACAACCTGTAAAAGAGGCAATAGTCTCTGCATCAGGGAGTTTTCTTCTACCAATCCATGGCTCTCCTCTGTCATCGGTTTCTCCTTAAAGCTTATGTCCTTACCCCCACATTCCTTCTGCGTACGTGCATATTTCCTGGAGTATTTTCTCTCAACCCCTGTTTTTCCATGATGTGTCTGTGCCCCGGCTCTCATGTTCATACGCTGAAGTTTGAACCCCCAGCACTTATTCTCTGAGTTTGGAGACAAAGTCTTTAAGAACAGTAATTAAATAAAAATGAGGCCATTAGAACTGGATCCTAATCAGTAGGACTGGTATCCTAGTCATAAGACACAAGCATGGAGAACATGGACACGTGAAGAAAAGATCACTTAAAGACATGGCGAAAAGATAGCCGCTTCGATGCAAGGAGAAAGGCTTCAGGAGAGCCCAAACATATCCACACTCAATCTTAGAACACCAGCCTCCAGAACTGTGAAGACTAGATATCTGCTGCTGAAAGCACCCTGTCTGGTATTTCGCTCTGTCGGCTGTGATAGTTAACACACTCCTTAAACCTTAAACTGTAGTCGTGCTTCCTGCTGTCATCACGTTAATGCTCTTCCTGTTGTTACAGAACTGTTCTCGCTTCCTGGTGGGTTTTGTTTCAATGTTAAACTTTTCACATACTGGAGGGCTTTTACGGCCTTCTGAAATCAGAACAGAAACACCTGTCAGGCTTTGCCACATTGTTCTTCCTTCAGGATATACCCATCAGATGACCTCTGCATCCAAGCAAACTTAAAGAAATTTCAGGTAAGGAAAATGGGAAGGAAAAAAAAGGAAATTCGATCAGGCGAGTGTTATCTCATACCACATCCCTGAGGCCTAGGACCCTTAGCTCACAGAAGAGAAAGTCTAAAGCGTTCTTGCAATATTTGAATGCTTATCAGGAGCTAGAAAAGAGTTGCTAGAAAGAGGCACACATGCTGCATGACCCCAGCATCGACGTGCGGTGAGAACACACAGCTCGTTCCGCTCTGTGTGTCTTTTCCCTTTCGTCGGAGGCCACCAGCAGGTTACTTTCCAAAACTAGAAACAGGAAGAACACATGTGGCAAAACGCTAAGTCCTGTTTAAGTCTCTTGGGTGTCCCAGTTGTCATACGTGTCTTTATAGTTTCCTCATCGCTTTTTTCTCTTCCCTTTTTTATTAGCATGCGATTGTGATACACAATAAATGCATACATTGTGAGAAACCGGAACATGCACATACTGCATCTTGGCCCCCTTTACCGAGCCTCCCGCTTCTGCCTTCCCCACAGCCAGACCCTCTTCCCACCCCACGTAGCCTATTTCCCTGCTTCTTATTTTGCGTCTTTTGAACTGCAGCACTGATTTCTTTTTACAGCCTTGGGAAGACTTGGTCCTTCTCTTAGAAGAATAATTTTTTGAAATACGGGGAACAGATGAGACATGGTAGAATGGTTCTATGAAAGCTCCCGGCAAGGCACTTAGAGGAGAAATAATTCATGTTAATTCTGCTCTCACCTGACAGATTTTTGGGCAACCGATGTGCCAAATATGGAACAGAATGATGATGGATGAAGAATGAGAATGTTTAGAAAACATTTTTAAACGCTTGATTCTGGGAGCTGCTCATCACACAAATAAATTATAACGTGATAGATTAGAGTCATGGCTTAGAAGATAGAATTCACATAGCTGATCACACATAAGTCACACAATGGATAGAAAGAAGAAAAACTTACCTATTTTTTGGAACCTATGAGATTTGGGGGCCTGGGCTGGGCTGCACTTCTTGATTGCTATGCTGCTCAGATGTGGGTCTTAGTAGGTCAGGAGAAGCAGGAAGAAATAACAGTCTCTTCAAGACATAGGATCCACTTGAATGGTCTTTGGAAGTAGCTCTGTGAGAACCGACCATATCAATCCTCTATTCCTTCCTTTTAGTCAGCAAACTTCCTGGGTTATACTAACATCAAAATGGACTTCTGAACTGAGTGGAAACCAAGACCAGAAATGGTCTTCTTAAGGACATGGAATCAAATCTCAGTTTTCCCCAAGTCTCAGAGTCTAAACCCACCTCTAAGGCTTCGAGGTAGAGGTGAAGAGTACCCGCAAAGCAGGGGGAAAATCGTTAAGCAGAAATATTTCCTACAAATATCTATAACAATTTCCTTTCCTCTGCTATGTCACAAGGGCCACAAATAACTAAATAGTTGTCAGCTGAATTCACTTCTTTTAGCTTTCTGGTTAGGACGTGGAAGGGAACAGATAAGAAGCACCTGAAATCTAGCATTCTTTCTGCTCTACAGACTTCATTAATATGGAGAAGACAGTGGTGTCAGAGGGTGGATTATGTTCTGAAGGGGAGAAAAACACCACAGCCCTCTCTGCCTTAGAGCTTCAGAGTGCCCATAAATAATTCAAAATGTAGATTATTAACTTTTTCATAAAGTTAACTTTTGCTAGAAATTCAGTGTGCCGGTATAAACAGAAAAAAAAGACTTTCTCAAAGAGAATCAGAAAACATGAAAAACACAAATTATATTTTGAGGGAAAAATTTTATACCTTTGTAAGGCTTTTTTATTATAAAAACAAAGCATAAGATTGTGTAAACGCTGTCTCTTTTTAAAAATGATATGTTGAACCTGGTTCACACACCACATAATGTATTCATGTATTAAAACATCTCATGATATTGCATTAATATTTACAAATTTCTGGTTTTATGTGTTGGTAAAAAATAAATTAAATAGTAAACATTTAAAAAATGAAAAACTTGAGATGTTAAGAAAAATATAAAGTAGAACATATCGTTCTCTCTTTTCTGTTTGTCTTTTTCCTCTGAATAAAATTCTCTAGGATTGGAGGTGCTAGCCATCTGATGGGTAGCATGGCATTAAATGTATACATTTACAAATACACACCCCACACCTGACCAGATCACCATAATTTCAGTACACTATAGAGAATATCCTATTCCATTTCTATTTAGCAACTTGCCACGGACATTTTCTGAAATAGAATTCATAGAGATACCTAATTATCTTTAGCCACCACGAAATTTCAATATATGAATTCAACATAAATAACAATCTATAAATTTTAAAATTTAAGGTTTTCCAAATTTCTACCTATCCATCCAAGCATACATTAAATACTGCTTTCTCTTAAAGCACATTTTCCTAAAAGTGGCATTAATACTTGAAAGGCTATTACGAATTAAAATATTCACATATGTTGACAGATTTTGCAAAAAATACAGTAATGAGTTAATTTATAGTTCAAATAGTACAATGTAATCATGACAAATTCCTTTGCCAAAATAGGTAGCACCAGTTTTTATTTTGCCAGTAGAACTGGTAGGAAAAAGAATCACATCTTTAGGCTATTTATTATTTGTTTAGTGGAACTGAATATGTCTTATTTGATATTGGATATTTATGTTTGCTGTTCATAGCCTTTGTTTAAAACATGTTTCCTTCTGCGTTATCACATTGATGTGTGATATCTTCTTTTGGATGTTAGCTTATTTAATGTTATATAATGTGAATATACTTAGTTTTTAATATTTTGGGCTTTTCCTGTTCATACAGAAGTTTTAAATTCATATGTGAGTATTAACATAGGAGTACATCAGTATGGAAATGGATAAAGAAAATGGTGTGTGCATGTATATGCTATTTAGCCTTTAAAAAGAAAGCAATTCTGTAATTTGCAATAACATACATTAAGTAAAATAAGCAAAGTACAGAAAGACAAATCCTGCAATACCACATGATATCACTTCTGTGTGAAATCTAAAATAGTTGAACTCATAAAAGAAAGGCCTTGGAATGGTGGTTATTCAGGATGATGAGGGTTGGGGAGTTACTAGTCAAAGAGTACCACATTCCAGTAAAGGAGGAGGGCTGAGTTTAAGAGATCTGTTGTACAGTATAGTGACTGCCGCTAATAACAGTATTGTACACTTGAAAGTTATTAAGAAAGTGGCTCTTACTCAGTGTTGTGGTTTGTGTCTGAATGTCCCTGCAAAGCCTCACGCAGTCACGGGGCGGGCTCTTAGAGTTTATGAGTGATCCCTGATCCAGTGCTGGGATTATGGATGTGAGCGCAGCACCCACCCTGGGGCGGATAGTTCGTACATGTAAGGGAGAGAAAGAGGCTGCTTGCTTCACTCTTCCCTTTTGCTCTCGTTGCTTTGCTGTCCCACAGCCATCAACAGCTGCCTGGGGCCATGGCCACTCTGCCTTGGAAAGAGCCAAATATGGACTGAAACCTTCACAAACTGTAAGCTAAATAAACCTTTCCTTCCTTCACTTTGGGTGTCGGGTGTTTTATCTCAGCAAGTAACCAAGACACTCAACATATAAAACTGATATGTTCTCAATACAATTAAAATTCTATTATTGTTATATAGCAGAAATATATCCTTTTTATAATTTCTAGACTTTTTTAATTTTAAAGAGAAAAAATGAAACAAAATTTCAAAACAAGATGATAGGAGGGTACTGATGCTTAATACATTGCATATTGTATCTTTAAATGAGTTACTCAGTGTACAAGATGCAGGCATTTAATTGTCCAAACAATCTGAGCATGAACGTTTCTTTTCAATGAACTAAGAGAAATGAGAAGTATTTTGACTGTCTTGTATATGTAACTGTCTTTGCTTTTCCCTTCTTTTCTCTTTTCCCCATCCCTGTTTCTCTTTCCTTTTGAAGATTTTTTCTCATTTTACAATATCTATTGTACATATTGGAACTTATTTGCCCTTTCAGCTTCTTACACTAGGGAGACAATATGATGTTTACACATGTGTGTCTGGTTTATTTCACTTAGGAGTATGGTCTCACGTTGCATCCATTTACCTATAAATGTCTCCTTGGAAAGATCTTTTCTTAAGTCAAGATTTTCATAGGATCAATTGTGTCTCATTCCAAGACTTTGGCGATTGCATTTTTTAAAACCTTAAATCTTTAATTCATCTGAAATTTATTCTGCTGTTAAGTTTGAGATTGGTAGGTGCCCAGCACTAGTTGTAGCTGTAAATGAATACATCAGTGCACAAACCAACAATGACAGAACAGTCACTTTCCCAATGATTGGAAGTACAGTCGTTATGCAGCGCATTTTATAAAATTATTGATTTATTTAGCTGATTATTCTGCACCATTAGATGATCTATTATTTCACTGGAACTATTATTTTAATTACTGTGGTTTTATAAAATGAATTAAATATAATATAATATTTTCTCCTGCATATTCTTTCTTTGGAGCCTTCTTTAACCCACTCTCAAATATTTATAGATCTAAATAACAGTTATGAAAAGTTTAAAACTCCATGTTGTGATTCATTTAAATTTCATCTACTTTAGAGATCAAGAATTTATACAGTGATGCTATTCAATCTTTCTATGTAATATGGGTTAATTCTCCTTTTAAATACTTTTTATATCTCATAGTTTATTGTTTATCATTTTCTTAATAGAAGTGTTATATATTTATTAAACTTTATGTATCCAAAGAGTGTGTGTGTGTGTGTGTGTGTGTGTGTGTTAGTCATTTCTTGGACTGGTATATTTTTATTCAGTCATATTTGGTAGTTGATTATTAACATTTGTATGATAATTGTTAACTAGTACCTAAATTCAAAAAATGTAATTGATATTCCATAGCGTTTCTCTCTAGGTATGTGGTCATAATGGAATCTGTAAACAATTGACCCTATTTGAGTGTAAAATCCATGGGTACAGCAGGTTCATATCTCTTATGATGCACTTGGCACTTATCAGGTTCTTAATAAACACTTGTTGAATAAATGGAAGAAATAATGATACTTCCCCTTCATGCAAATGCTTCACACGTTAGATTTAAACATTAACAGTCATAGTGGACATCACTCTCGTACTCCTGGCTTTGACTGTGTTGCTGTCAGTGCTTCATACTTTCAGTTGGCATAAATAATTTTATGTGAATGAAACTTTAATTCCTATTTCTCTAAGAATTTTTCTCCTTGAATCAAGAATGGGTAATGAAATTTTTCAAATGTCATAGCAGCATATGTTGAAGACATCATGTTTTTTTCTCCCTTGATTTATTAATATGCTAGATATTATTAATGCATTTTAAAATATTGAATCAGTTTTGTGTTTCTGGGCTGAATCCCATTTGGCCATAGTGAATTATTCTTTTAATGTACTGCTGGATTCTATTTGCTAATATTTTATTTAGGATTTTCATCAATATTTTTCAGTGAAGTTGGACTTTTTACTTTCCTTTTTTGTAGTTTTCTGGTATCAGCATTGTAGACTTTGATAAAGGGATAGGAAGTTTACTTTCTTTGTGTTACAGAACATTTTGAATAGTAACCAATCATTTATGACTTGGAGCTTTTTTCTTTCCCAATTCTGCTCGGCTAAAGGATCCTTTCAAGGGAAATCCTGCCTCTCAGGTTGGAGCTATGATTCTGGTTCTTTGCTTTCTCAGGTTTGGCAGCTGTTTGTACCTTCAGTGTCACCCTTCAGAAGAAAGCTTTTAAAATCATTGTGTGTGTGTACGTGTATGCGTGTATGTCTTTGTGTGTGTACTTCAGAATCTTTTCCTTCCTCGTACATATCAAATTTTAATTTTATCACATCTTGTCTTTGTGTCACATGTTTATAGCGCCTGTTGATATAAATATATGTCACATATTACTAAAGATCTTGATCAAACCTTATACTTTGGCTTTACTTAAATACCTAGAGCGGTATCTCCTGGGGAAGATTACTTATCATCCTACATCGGTACTTTTATTGGCCATAATCTTAAAATATTGCAGACTATTGTTGGAGAGATTCAAGGTAAAATGAGAAAAGGACAAAAGTTGCTGAAACTAAGCTGCCAAAAATTTACAATGTGGCAATGTCTTGGTAAACGGTGATATTTCACTCACAGCACTATACATGCAGGAATTTCATTTAAGTGCAATTAATTATCTTAACCAAAATTCAGATACTAGTGCATAGTATGAGATGGCATAAAATTAGAACAAATGAAAGTGACTGTATAAGCCACAATAATGAAACCATGAGGGAGACCACGCTGAATCTATGGTTTGGAGCAAAGCGCTGCCCAAAGGTGGAGTCATAATAGCTCCAGGTATTCAGTTATTCCAGAGAAACTGAGATGTCGGTAAATAGAACAGCATTTTTGTTTCTGTAATATTATTTGTTATTTTTAGAAAGGTGACATCTGGATAATTTCTGTCCAAAATATCTTTAGAAAACTACACACCACATTAAAACTTCATCTGGAACAAATTTCATTCCTTCAAAAGCATCCTTCATTGTTTAAAACCCTTCCAGGGCAGATTACTATTTTCATTCTAAATATACATTACCAATCAGGGTGAGCAAATTATTAATTTTTTAGTGTTTTGCAAAGCCAGTTTGGATTTCTTCTACACTTCAAGGAAGTCAAATGACTTTAATAAAACTAAGAGAAGTCCATGGAAGAAAGAAGATTAAGGAGGGCAGTGAGTGACGAGGATGACAGAAACATCTCTTTTCTAATGAGGTCTGCTTGGTGGACCCCTTTCTGGTCTGCAACATTGCTGAGCTTTGATTACAAGCTTGCACTGTTCAGCCCCATTCCCTCAGTTCTTTGAAGAAGAGACATTCTAGAGATTGAGCTAATCCCCAGTAGCCAATCATTTAATGAAGTGTTGCCTTCATAATGGTACCTAAATAAAAACTCATGCATGATGGGGTCTCAGAGCTCCTGAGCTGTGAACACATCCAGTGCTGGGAGTGTGATGTTCCCCAGTTTTACAGGAAAGGAGCTCCCATGCTTAGACTCTTCTCAACCTCCCTCTATGTATCACTTCATCTAGCTGTTGTTTGTGTCTTTCATAATGAACTGATAAGCCCATGTCTCCACGGTTTTCTTGCTCTATTGTAGTAAGTTACTGAAGTTGAAGAAGGTCTTAGGGAACCTCTATCACTACGGATAGCCTGAGACTGACAACTGGTGTATGCTGTGAAGGGGCAGTCTTGTGGGACTGGGCCTTTGAATAGTATGGCCTACACTAACTCTGGAGAATGAATCTCAGAATTGAAGTGAATTGCTGAACAACTGGTGGGTGGGTGAGTTGTAGAAGTGGTGTAGAAAACACATATTTGGTATCAGGAGAAAAAACACTTATCAGGTACTCATTTATTAGTGGACTGAAACACCTAAGATGAGGTAAAATTAATAGAAAATCAATTCTATTGAAATGCATTCTATGCTATCCCCTAAACTGAAATCTAGTGATGGGATCTGGGGTGCATCTCAGTGGTAGAGCATGTACTCAGCATACTCAAAGTCTGGGGTTCAATCCCCAGAAATAACCACAAAAAGCAGGAGGAAGAGGGTTAAAAAAAGGAAAAACAGAAAGAAACTCAATGATAGACTGAAATTCCAAAGGCAAAGAATAATAATTATGAGCAAACTGAAAACTGATGTTTATGTTTCCAGCATTTTCCAAGACAGCAGCCTTTTGTCTTCTGCATCATCCATATGGTTTGGGTCCTGTTTGGGATGATTAGAATATAATTATTTTATTTATCATGTAAATTTCAGGATCTCTCTGGGATCAAGCTTGTTGCGATGCTCATATAGAAATGGATCATATTTTTAGACTATGCCCGTATGGATAGCGAAGTATTTTCTTATGCTGAATTCCTCTTTGCGTATTAAATTTAAGGTTTTCATTGAGGTACACATATGCCATAGAAGTAATAAGTATCTCATTTCTGTTCCTTCCCACTTCAAATAAATATTCTGGAACAAATATTATTTTCAAATCCCTTATATTAAAGAATCCATGAAATATTCATTGGTTCTTCTATCTCCCTAGAAAGTAAAGAGTATGCCAGTTTTAGTCTATAAGTTGATGTGAGATAACATTTTCTCAATAATTCCTGTGTGGGGATATTTTAGAATAAAGAATTAGAAAAGAAGAATAAATTAGAACCTTGGTGTTTTTCAATTGAAAATAAATTATTAAATATGATATAAAAATGCCAGTGTGAATTTTTAAAGTAATATATTATTTTACAGGGCATGAAAAAATAAGTCTATTGCAATCCTCCCTACTGAAGGTGCTGACAAAAGATTTCCATATGGCAGTATTATTATATATTTAGAGACAGAAATCTTCAGCATGCATGGCTTTAAATTACCAAGAATATTTCTACTCAAACTCCTGGCCAGTAACACAGACTGAATTGTCTAAGTATCATTCAGGATCAGTGAATATAGTTTAAGAGAAATTTATGCTTTCTTAGGGAGATTTTATGTTGAAGAGGGCTGAGCTACTGATATAACTCTCTTAATGCATTAAGATAACTCCCCCATCCCTGTCACCTACTTCTGCCTGTGCTGTCTTGAATTTCAGTCTGTAGCATATGCATGTTAAATAAACTGCCAGGGGCTGATGAATAGAGGAGCAGGTGTTGCTGGTAAAATTAGAGCAGGAAACTAGAGAGAGGGGCTTCTCATATCTTAATTCACGTTAGCACAAAACCACAGTGAAATGTATAATGTATTATATATGCAAATACATACATATACCCACATGTATACTTACAGCTATGGGTATGAAGTGAAAGGCTCACGTGGAGATTTGATCTATGACTGTATTGTTTACAGTATAAATTACAGTGAGGGATGTTTGTATTTATTGATTTAATTTTACTTGATGAATAAACAAAACCACATTCATTACAAAATAATAGGAAAATAACAATAGTTAATATATTATGTATTGTTATTTTCAAAGTAGTTACTCAGAGCACAGGTATGCGCATAAAGTTTTTTCCAAACAATATTAGCACAAAATTTTCTTTTCAATGAGTTAAGAGAGAGCAGAAATACAACTATCTTGAATTTTTTTCTTTTTATCTTCCTTCCTTTCTTCTTTCACTCCCCTAGTTCTTTCCTTTGAAATTTGCTTCCCATTTCACAATATCTATTGTACATTTTGGTCCTTATTTACTCTTTCAGTTTCTCATATCACAAAAACAATAGTGAGTCTGGTTAATTTCACTATCAGTATGGTCTCAAACTGCATCTACTCACCTACAAATATCTCGAGGTTTTCCTTCTTTATGGCTGAGTGGTATGCCATTGTATAAAAAGGCCGCATCCTTTTTATCCATTCCTCAGTTAATGGGCATTTTTATTGTTTCCAATATTTAGCTATTATAGATTGTGATGCTATAAATATGGGTGTGCATATATCACTGCACTATGTTACTTTTAATCCTTCTGTGAATATACTCAGAAAGGGCATAGCTAGGTCAAATGGAACCACTAAGTAAATTTTTTTTGGAGTTTCCACAGTAGTTGCACAAGCCAACATTCCCACCAGCATTGTAGAAGGGTTTCTTTTTCCCCACAGCCCCTCCAGCACTGATTATTGGTTGATTTCTTGATGATTACCATTCTTTCTGGAGTGAGATGGAATCTCAGTGTTGCTTTAATGTACATCTCTCCAATGAAAAATGCTGAAAACTTTTTCATATATTTACTCGGAATTTATACTTCTTCATCTAAGAAGTGTGTATTCGTAAGGATAGGAAAGAAAGAAGTTATCATTATTTGCAAATGACATGATATTCTCCATTGAATACCCCCAAAACTCTCCTACATTTAATAACAAAATTCAGTAGTAGAGCTGGATACAAAGTCAACACTCCAAAATCAATAGCATTCCTATGTACAAAAAACAAACTCAAGGAGAGAGAAATTAGAGAAACCACACCCTTCATGATAGCATCCAAAAAAAGGAAATACTTAAGAATCACCCTTACTAAGGAAGTAAAAGATCTATACACTGAAAATTACAGAATTCTGAAAAAGGAGATCAAAGAGGATTTAAGAAAATGGAAAGATGTCCCCTGCCCATGGATAGGAAGAACCAACATTGTGAAAATGTCATACTCTCAAAATCGTTATACAGATTTAATGCAATCTTGATCCAAATACCATTAGCATATCTCACAGATCTAGAGAAAACATTCCTAAGAGTTATTTGGAACCAGAAGAGACCTAGAAGAGCAAAGGAAATTCTGGGCAGCAAAGGCAAGACAGGGAGCATCACAATCCCTGACTGCAATTTATACTATAAAGCTACTGTAATAAAATCATCTTGGTACTGATGGATCAACAGAACAGATTAGAAGATGCATGCACAACTCCAAACCCAGCCACCTTATTTTCGATATAGGGGACAAACATGTTCACTAGAAGAAAGATAGTCTCTTTAATAAATGGTGCTGGAAAAAAAATGGCTTTCCACATGCCAAAGATTAAAACTACACCCATGTCTCCATGCACTAAACTAAAGTCAAAACGGGATATTCCTTATTTATAAGTAGATACATCTGGACTTCACTATGAAAAAAGAATAGGCAGTAATATTTCCAAAGGCACATACTACAAAAAAAGAATAGAACAACAACAAAAGAGAACAAAAAGTCAAACCATGAATTCTTAAAAGGATAATTATCTCTCATTAGCAGTTTTTACTGCATTATAACAAAAGTGAATGGAATTCTCTGAAAAATGTCAACCTACAAGACCACTGGATATAGAGATCTAGCACAGGGGATGCAATTGAAGCCTGTATATGGACTCTAGAAGAATCCAATCATGGTAATATAAGACCCTGCAGGTTATAAATATTCAAACACAAATTTAAAATCTGAGCTTTCTCTAGAACACCAAGATATGAAACGTGTTTTTTCTCAGAATATTCACATTTTTTCAAAAAATAATTTTTGGTATCTCTGTGTACTACATAGCCTACTCTAGAGAGTTTTAGATGAGGGTTCTTCTTATTCAACGCCCTGCGCAGTTTCATTCTACCCGCTATCCTTAGTTTTCATGAGACAAATTAATGCAGCAGTGTGAACATACAAACTGATGCCATTTTGTTTTTCTCAGAGCACTGATACAACTGGACAAAAATATTCCAACATTGGGGTTGGCCCAATCTCCATGGAAGATAGTTTTGGGAGTTTTGACTTTTAGTGCATAGTACTTCTATTAATATCAGATTTGGCAGCTTTTGAGAAATGCATGAAAAACTCAACAAATATGGTTTAAGTTTTCATGCAAATCCTCTTAAGTTTGGACCTTCTCCAGAAGTCAGTATATCGTTGAAGAAGGAAGTATACTGTATCAGATGGCAGACACAGTTGCTTGGTCATGCTTCCTGGATTTTGCATTTACCTACTTTATTAAATATTTGCCTACTTTATTAGTGAACTAGCTTAGGGGCTCTGATTGCCTGTATTCATTCCAGTCATACAATTTCCAAATTTTAGGACTTTATCGATAATGTTGAAATGTTTGCATTCAGTACAATTCTAGAACTTTTCCAGAGTTGTTTTGTTTTCTTCTAAGGAGGAAAATAATGGAGTAGATACATCATGGTAAAGAATGGGAAACAAATCCCAACAACCACATTCTTTTTCTCTCACCAAATTTCATGAATGCTCCCTTGACAAACTACTGAATAACAGATATTTTCAAAGTGTCATTTCCCATCAGATAACCCCAATTTCCAACAGGATATCCTGGTCACTCAACTGCCTGACTGGAATTCTTTCTGCATGAAACAGACCATATGCTTTCCAGCATGAAAGATTTGGGAGGAAGTAATCAGACATTTCTCACCATGAGGAAGGGACACAGCAGAGGTAGAGACATCTCTGACCCACACTCTAAAGAAACGTGTCATAACAGATTTAGAAAATGATGATCCAAGCCCAGAGAAATATCCAGCTACTGGAAGGGAGAAGATATTTTCTAACCATGAAACTACTTAACATTTGGTTCCATAGAGCAAAAAGTTTACAGGGGAAATTCTTTGGCTTCTCTGAAAAATAATTCCCTGAGGATGCCTCTTCAATGCTTATCTTAAGATACACCATTGAATCTTGGAAAGTAATGGCTTTCATTCCTTTTTTAGAGATTTGTCAATTTTTTTCAAGTTTGAATATGTGAATTATTTATTTTCCAAATAATGAGGAAAATATTCACAAATATCATTTAACAAGTACGGCTTCATCTTGATTTCAACAACAGTGATTCTCCTCAGATATTTTAATCTAGAGTTGGTAATGTGCACTGTGTTTGTTATCATTATTAATCAATATCACCAGATCTTCATTTCTTATACTGACTAACATTTATCAGGTTTTTTTTCATACACTAAGCACTTTTCTAGACACTGGAGAAACAGAGATAATTAAGGAAAATGTCCTGTAAAACACTGTATAAGTACTAACTTTTTAAATCATCTAAAAGAAATAACTTATCTATAAACATGTATTAAGCACCCAATATGTCCTAGATTGTTGCTAGCTGCTGAAAATAGTGGCTAAGAAAGACATGGTACGGTATAGCACCAGAGGAAGTCAATTAGTAACGATTAGAATAAAATGTAATCAACTGTGAAAGGGAAGTAAAAATAGCTCATATGAGTACATAGCTGGCAAACAAAAACCATTCAAGACCATCAGGTAGTAAAGACGTCTAGGAAGAAATGTGTGAGCTGGGACTCAGAAATCTTTAGCAGTTTCAAGAGCAAGACAGAGTGGAGAGCAAAAGCAATACGCGTGAAGTTCTAGGAGAACAGTACGGGCCTGAAACAAATTTATTACACTGAAGGCCAATGTTGACGCGTGGAAATGACCAGAACTGAGTATCAAAGAAAAGCAGGGGCTGCACCATAAAGGATATTTGAATACATCATGAGATTTGCTTTCAGCTTAAGATCAATCAGGAATGATTTCAGGTTTCAAGTACAGGAACCATTTATGAAATTTATGCTCAGCCATATGACAGGGACAGCAGAGTAGAGAATGAATGGACTGGAAAGCAGAAGGTTCTGCAACAGTTACCAGGATGAGAATAATGATTTTCTGCACTCAAGCAGTGTGGGTGGGTGGGGGAAAGATAGATTTAAAAGATTTTTGTAAAATAAATTGGTGGTTTCTCAGTGACTCGTAACTGAAGAGAGAACAAAGGATGAAAAGGCAGGCATAGCCCTGGGTGTCTGACCTGGGTGTCTGGAGGTGCCACTGTATTCAGGGAATACAGACAGAGGAACCATTTTAGAAGGTGGGAGGCTTTCATAAATTCAGTCTTTGAAATGCCAAATTTCAAACTCTTTTGAGTTTTCTAAGGAATAATATCAAACACGAAAAGCATCCATGGAGCATAAGGCAAAGCTGGATTAGAAGAATAAGTTTAAGAGTCATTAGTCTCTCAAATCTGTGAAGTGTGCCATCACATCGGGCGAGAGAGCAGAGTGCTTCAATAATAGTAACTGTGAGCTACCCGCAATTCGCCATACTTACGGGGATGTTTTTCATGGCTATGAGTATACATTAGGGCTACATGCAGGATCAGAGAGAGAATGTACAGCAAAACAACCTGTCATCCAGTGCTAGACAGGAGGCTGGTAAATGCCCCACCTCCCTTGTACACTTTTTGGCAATAACTACGAGACATGTTCTGCAGTGACAAGTAGAATTACACCCCTGTTGGCGTTGGTGATAGCATGCTTGCTATTATGTCCTTTATTACTTCCTTCCTTATCTCACGTCATCACTGCTCCTCTTGTTTTTACCTGCAAAATTAACTGCACATTAAAATCCTTGTCTCAGGATCTGCTCTTGAGGCAACTGAAATTGAAACAGCTGATACAAGAATCTGTCTTAGGAAGCAGTCTTTCAGCATGCTATTCTGCAGTTCAGTCATTCATCAACCAGATAGCAATTAAGAACACCACGGCTGGCTGTTGTGTGAGGTGATTGTACCTTCTGATGTATGATAGCGCCTAAATTATGGAGGCCTTTATGTAAAGTAAATGGGGACGGATCCAGACAGGTGAGAATGCACGGGCTATGCAACATCTCCAGGCTTAAAGGAGTCCAATCTAGTCTATGTCCTACAGTCTAGGACATAGAAGCATTGTGAAGTCTCCTATGTGAAGGAAAGGAAATTCCTGTGTGCACTTAGGGTCCTGATAGAGTTAAAATCAGAATATACGGGTGAATGTGCTTTAGGAACATGAACGTGCAGATTCTTCTAAAGTCATTAGGGTAGCAGGGGGAGACTTTTCCACTTTGATAAGGAACACCAGTATCTTTTGTTGGCATTATCCAGTCTGCTTGGGGCATGAATGGAACAAAAAGGGGAACGGTCGGAGTTGGTCTCTGTTTAAAGCTGGGACTTCTGTCTTTTCCTACTCACAGACCTTAAGGAGCTCAGGGATCACAGAGTGAAAGTAAGACGGTTTTTCTTGAGGAAGGAAACTTCAGTGTTAGACTAAATACAACAGTATTTTAAATAGTTCATTTTAAATATAATAGTGCTTTCTCCAAAGGGACATGTAGGCATTTACCAGAAGAAGCACTCGAACATTTTAAGTGTTGTTGTACAAAGAGCATCACCTGAGGCTGATAACTAGATGCCTCCAAAGTATCCAAGGTTACCTGATCACATTGAGTATCAGGAAGCTGATGACATCTGGAATCTATGGATCTGCTCAGCGCTTGTTTTCACACTGTCTGAAGGCAAAAACAGGACAGACACAACCGACAGCTCACAAAACCTTCATCTTGTTTCCCTAATCTGTGAGTTAGAAGCCACAGAGACAGGTGGAAAAAAAAAAAACATTAGAAAACACGTCTGAAACTCAGCCCCAGACTCAGCCAAAAGCATAAAGTAAAAGCAAAAAGCTCATCCTCAGTGGAATATCAGAGGTCAGTGCTTTCTTCAAAGATTTTAAATAATGTAGAAGTAACTGCATCATATTTCCATCAAGTACACAAGTCTAGTAGAATAAAAATCGAATGAATAATGGCAGATAACAGCCAAATGATGCAAACTTAGGCCGACAGTGGTCCCAATCCAAATGCAGTTACTGTGCAGTACAGAACAGAGTGACTAGAACTTATCAACATAGCCTCTGGAAATATATGTAATTGGCCAGGTAAATACATTTTTAAAATCCTTACCATGAAGGTGGTTCTCAAGCAATCGGAATTTACCCTGGATAGACAGGAGTATACATTTTTAGTTGTACCTCAGGGCTAAACCTGATTTTGCTTTCTGCCACATGAAGAATAAGTCATTACCCTCTGTATCACCTACAACTAAGCAAGAGGAATAGTGTTTCCTCTCTCACTTTAGATTTTGGATATAGCACATATGTTTGGGAACATTTCTCTGATGCATTTAAGTCACTTGGAAGCCACGTAATTTATATGGATCCAGAGCAAAGGAGGGTTCTGTAGCAGATAAAATTGCAAAATCATCAACCCTGCTTCGTGGCCATGTAACATGAGAAGCTCTATCTTAAGGCAGAAGGGATTCATGGTGGAAAAGGATGCCATGTAGATTTGCTAGCAAACTCTGGTAGAAAAAACATAATCCACTTTTCTAGAATTGTGGTACAAGGCTCTTAGTTTCAAAAAGTGACCTGAACATGCCATTATGCCTCAGCAAAGTGACTGTGTTCTTGGAGCTTCCCATCATGACCTGAATACCACCGGACCAAACAGGTCACCAAGATGAAAAGCACAGTAGCAACCCATCAGATACATATTTGGAGAGGATTTCATCAGGTCAGGAAGGCAAAGTAGGTTACATGAACAGACAGCCTGTATCACCATTCCAAAGTTACACATAACTCTCTCAGCTCAAAAATGTAGCTACGTTAATGAGTTCCTATGGCCAACTGGTAGAAAGGAAGGCACAAAACCTAGCATGTTTCCTGGATGATGTGGGTCCTGGGTCTGGAAGAACCCAAAATGGACCGCTAATGTGATGGAGCACCAGAGCCCCACTCAGGTATTGTCTTGAATAACAGCGATGAGAGACAATATTCCATCAGCCAGAGCTTCAGTGTTTCATGTACTTGATTATTAACCTTGTGAGGCATGGATATACTGAGACAGCAGTGAATAGTTTTGCTATTCACTTGATTAGAAGAATAAAAGAAGAATGAATAGAAAACTAGAGGCAAAATATTGTAAGGGGGGAGTCTTTTAGAAATGTGTGTTGAGGCCACAGTCCTTTGTACTTCACAACCATGCCTGCCAGACAGAATCCTCCAAACAAAAGGCACCAAGTAGCCAGATAAAGAGGATGGTTTTTTCCCATGGATCCATTCATACTAGCTCAATTTTGGAAGTGGTATATATGTCCATCAACAGGCGAATAGATAAAGAAAATGTGGTATTTACATGCTATTATAGCTTGTATCTAGATATCCCTCCAAAGCCTCTCGTGGCCATAGGTGAGCCGTTTTGAGGGTGGCTGGATTAGGGTGTGGGAATGTGGGTTAAGGCTACGATGCTAGGATTAAGGCTGTGGGTGATGGAAGCCCCAGCCAGGATGTGGGTGGGACTAATCAATGGGCTTGTAGTCTGGGTGGAATATAAAGTGGCAAGAAAGAGACAGGCTGCTGCTCCTTGTTGCATGGTGTTTTCTGCCTGCCACACCATGAACTGTTTCTCCTCGGTGATGCCATAGAGCCAGCTGACTATGGACTGAAACCTCTACCAGCTGCAAACCCATGTACACCTTCCTTAACTTGTGATTGTCAGGTATTGTGTCTCAGCAGTGATGAAGGTAACTCTGACACACACAATAAAATACAGCCATAAAGAAAAAAAAACTTGATTCATTTGTAGGAAAAAGAATGCACCTTGAGACCATACTGTTAAGAGTGAAATACATCAGACACAGAGGCTTGCATGTCACATGGTTTCTATTACATGAGCAACTCAAATGATAAAGTGCAAAATAAAAATAGGAAATAGAAAGTATTGAAATAAACTCTTTCTCAAATGGTAAGTGGATCAACAGATTGAGGGAGATTAGAGGGAAGGAAGGAAAGTAATTAAAAAGGAATTAAGATGTGTTATGTACATGTACAAACTCTGCACAAGAACTGTAAACATTATATACTGGAGACATGCAGAAATAAAATATCTAAAAAGATAAGGTCAGTACAGCAGCAAAAAGGCAATGGGGAAAAACCTACTATGAGGCATTTCAATTTTGTGATTATAACAATTTACAGAAGCAATGGTATATCCAGACAAAAAAGGTGTTTCTGGTCTGTGTTAGCCAAACTATACTGTTGGTCTTTTCCAAGTTTGCACAACAGGCCCATGGATAGCATAGGTCTAATGTCAACAAATGGAAGTTATAACTAGATCTAGAAGTATGGGCTGCCCTTCCTCAACACTAACCTAGCTACTGAGCAGCTGAATAGCAACTTGTGAGCAAGACTAACCCTCAGTCTTCAGTATGGTGTATGTCTTGAGAAGACAGCTACTGTTTACATCAGGAATGACCCTGACAGCCCAACTGGGAAAGGCTTGGTCCCCATCTCATGACACTATTGGAAGGTAGTGGAAACTACTGGACTATTGGTAATGGACACTATTGTAAGATGACACTATTGGTAGTGGACACTATTAGAAAGTAATGGCAAACCTTTTAGAGATGAGTGCCAAAACTGCAACCCCAAATACACTTATTTATCACAAAATGCAAACGTTCCAATAAAACCTGAATATTGAGGTTTTAGTTTAGAGAACAAGGCTCTTACATTAACCTCTTTGATCTTAAAAGGAAAACAAATAAAGACACATGCCCCTCAGGTTCACTACCGTTGGCTTAGATAATTGGGGACGCGCCCTTGAAGGAGCTTGTGGAATCACGGTCGTATCCTCTTTACTTCCTTCACTCTTGACCACCATGAGCTGAGCAGCTCTGCCCTGTTACTTGCTCCTGACATGATGTAGTGCCTTTGCACAGGCCCAAAAGCAATGGGCCGTTACCATGGACTGAAACCTCAAAGATTGATCCAAGCAAACTTTTTCCTTTGTAAGACGATAGTCTCAGTTATTTTTTTATAAAATCAGAAAGCTAACCAACACAGACACCAAGGAGCGACTTGGTGGCAAATTAGCTGCACTCAACCACTTTCTCCCTGAAAGAGGTAGAGATATGGAACAATTTGTAGTTAATATAGTGTTTGAGTAAGAGTTTTTGTTTCTTCCTTTCATGGTCTTAACCAGCACCACAGTACACTAGATCACAAAATGTTTACCCTCAAAGGATCCGAGGCAACGTTACTTTAGGCGAATTTCATGGGGAAGAAGGCATGCAAATGAGTACATGACTAGGGGCTCCTCGACTTCTATCACTACCACCTCCTACTGAGATTATTTAAATGAAATAGTTTAAATAGCTTCTTAAAGGCTGTAGTTTTGATGCCAGTTTACCAGGGACATCCTGAAATATTGGGTGCCTGTCCTTCCAACTGTGGACTGTATTTCAAAGCAACCACTATATGGTTCTGTGTCTTGGAAAAGTAGAACACATAGTCTTCCGAACAAACAAAGAATAGTGATAGGAATAACCCCATCATACCCAGTAACTCACTCATACAGACCAGCTCTGGTTCCCAGGAGGGCACTTCTCCAGGCATCACACTAACAGTTTTATTATATATTTTTTTTTAATTTTTAAAAATAAAAGAGAAAAAAAAAGGAAAACATTAACAAAGAGACACAAAGTAGCACAAGAACAGTACAGTTAAAATTGAATTATATATTGATAACTTCAAAGTGTATGCTCAGGAAAACACATATAGACATACAATGTTGATCAGACAATCAATCATTAACTGCTCCTTACCCTAAAGTGACATAAGTCAATAGTGGGACCATGTTAGCCATCCTGAATACACATACATACATACGTATTTCTCCCTTTCTTCCTCTTCTCCTTTCCCCCATCCCATTTGCCCTTTACTTTTGAGCAGATTCCCTTCATACCTCCTAAATTATATTCCCACTTTCAGGTTCTTACACTTAGTGACACAATACGTTGCTTGCATATGTACCTCTGATTTATTTCACTTATGAGTATGGTGTCTAATTGTGACCACTTGCCTATAAAAGTCACAAATTTGTCTCTCTTTATAGCTGAGTAATATTCTATTATATACAAATGCCACAGTTTTTTATCCAGTCGACTGTGCATGGACATTTGGGTTGCTTCCACAATTTAGCTATTACAAATTGTGCTGCTATAAACATGGGTGCACACACATTGCAGTGATGTGATGTTTATAGATCTTCTGGGAAAATGCCCAGAAGGGGAATAGCTGGGTTGAATGGGACCTCTAGACCTAGTTTGCTGAGGAATCTGCAAACCGATCTCCACAATGGTTTCACCAGGATGCATTCCCACCAGCAGTGCAGAAGAGTTACTATTTCTCCACAGCCTCGCCAGCATTTGTTATTGATGATTTCTTAATACTGGCCAATCTTACTGGGGTGAGGTGAAATCTCAGTGTTGTTTTTATTTGCATTTCTTGAATGACTAAAGATGTAGAACATTTTCTTATATATATATTTGCCATTTGTATTTCCTTATCTGAGAAGTCTGTATTAATCTCAAATGCCGATTTCTGGATTGGGTCTTTGAATTTGGACAGGTTCATGTTTTTTAATTCTTTGTGTATTCTGCACAGAAGACTCTTGTCTGAGGGACAGCCAGGTAGGATTTTTTTCCCCAATTTGTGGGTTTTCTTTTTACTTTGCTGGTGATTTCTTTAGATGTGCAAAAACTTTTCAGTAAGATGAGGTCCCACTTATTGATTCTTTGAAGTGTTTCTCTTGCCGTTTGATTTTTCTTCATGAACTCTCTGCCTCCTCCTATGCCTTCAAGATTTTTACCTACCTTCTCTTCCAATAGACTTAGAGGTTATTTTAATATTGAGATCTGTGATCCATCTTGACTTGAGTTTGGTGCATGGTAATAGACTTGGGTCTATTTTCAGTCTTTGGCAAGAGGCAAGCCAGTTTTTTCTGGCACCATTTATTAAAGAGGCTATCTTTCTTCCAGTGAGCTTGTTTGATTTCTTTGTCAAATATTAGGTGGCTGGGTGTGTTTGTGGTTGTGTCTGCATCTTGCAGTCTGTTCCATTGACCCTCAGGTCTGTTTTTTTAGCTATTGCCAGGTTGATTTTATTACAGTAGCTTTGTAGTATAATTTCAGGTCAGGGATTGTGATTCCACCTGACTTGTCCTTGTTGCCTAGGACAAGTTTCCAGAAAAAAGCAGGGGTAGCTATAATGTTTGCAGACAATGTAAACTTCAAACCAAAAATAACCAAAAGAAATAAAGAAGGCCACTACATACTAGTTAGGAGAAAGCTGCAAAAGGAAGAGATAACAATCCTAAACATTTATGCACCAAATACTGGAGCACCAAACTTTATACATCAAATCTTAACAGACATGAAAAACCAAATAATTAATAACACTATTGTAATAGGGGACGTAAACCCCCCTCTGATGCAAAGAGACAGGTCAAGTGGACAAAAAATCAGCAAAGAAATAACAGACTTGAACCAAAGGTGCAAACAAGTGGACTTAGTAGGTGTATACAGAGTGTTCCACCCGACAAAATCAGAATAAACATTTTTCTCAGCTTCACATGGGACTTTCTCTAAAATAGACCACATTCTAGCCCATAGAACATACCTACCTAAATGCAAAAGAACTGAAATTATCCCCTGCAAGTTATCTGACCACAGTAAATGAAATTGGAAATTAATGACAAAGGGAACTCCAAAAACCCCATAAACACTTGAAAATTAGACAACAACCTCCTGAACACCAAATGGGTCACACAAGAAATTGAAGAAGAAATTAAAAGATTCCTACAAACAAATGAAAATGCAAATACAACCTACCTGAATCTGTGGGGTGCAAGGAAAGCCGTCCTCAGAGGGAAATTTATAGCAATGAGCTCACATATAAAGAAAACAGAAAGAGAGCAAATAAATAGCCTAATGCTACACCTCAAACTTTTAGAAAAAGAACAAGCCAACCCAAAAGCCCAAAGAAGGGAGGAGAGTATAAAACTCAGGGCAGAAATTAATGCAATTGAGACAAAGAAAACACTACAAAACATAAATTAATCAAAGAGTTGGTTCTTCAAAAGAATAAATAAAATTGATAAACTCCTAGCAAACCTTATCAAAAAAAGCAAGGGAAGAACTGAAATTCATGCAATAAGGAATGAAAAGGATGAAATCACTACAGATCCCGCAAAACTTCAAAAAGTCATTAATACCTACTTTGAAAAAGTTTTATTAAATACTTTTGGACTCCACATTCCAGTAGACTAAACAGCAAAGAAAAGGTGACCAGATTTTCAGTGGTGTTTACTCTGATTACTATGAAAGTACCACATGCCCCCCAAAAGAGGATCTTTTCAAGACACATCTAGAGCTCAAGAAATCAATTTCTGCTATTCTTCTGCTACTTTCATTCCCTTCTTCCTGTGAATACACAATTTTACCATTTATAGCTTGACCCCTAGAACTTTAACCAGAAGCTCTCACCCCTCAAAGCTAATAGCCTTTGTTGCTGTTCTAAGCAAATAATCTAGGTAAATACAAAATCTACCAAAGGCTAAATCTAGCCAAGGGAGAATAAGATGGATTGTAAATGAGGAAAATGATAAATAGCAGCTACAGTCTCAAGACTAACAGCAATGGGATAGAAGGTAGCCTGTTTCATGAATCCTCCTGCTAGACAATGTTTTTTGGTAATTGTGACCCACCATTATCTTGAAGGATCAGTGACAAATTGAGTGATCTTACTTGAGGACACAAATAGAACTAAGACGTATAAGGAGTAGGGACTATCAGAAGCAATCAGTGCCCATCTCTTGTTCAGTTAGCACACATGGTACAAACTACAGTTACTTATGCAACAGTTTGACCTCTGCTGAGGACTTTAACTATATTCAGTCAAGGGAATATTTTCTATACACTGCAGGATGGAATACTGGAGTAACTATACTGAAGTAGCAGCCTCCAATTAAGGACAGGTGGCTAGAATGATTCCTCTTCATAACATAATTCTAGGATGCATTTTATACTGGCAGTTAGACTCCCCTAGAGGTTTTGAGGGTCATTTTCTCATATCAGCAACTTGCTTGAACATACGCACATGTTTTCTTCTCTCCCTTGCTTCATCTCTTTATTCTCCTAACAATGTTTCTGGAAATCACTTCCAAAATAAATGACTTGCATTTAAATTTTTATCTTAGTGTTTTGCTACACTCAGTGGCATCCTAGACTAAATTATTACATAAGATGTTCTTGTAATAGAAGTTATTCATAGGTAAACAGGCTCTAAACACCAGAGACTGCAGAGCATAGGCAGGTGTGAAGTTGCAGAGGTGAATTGAACTGAGCGAGGAGAAATCATGGTATTGTTCATTTGGTGTCTGCAGGATGGTTTTGAAGACTAAATTGCTAGTGATTTGCTAAATTGCAAGGTCAATATCATAAAAACACTTTTTGAGTAAGAATCACTGCCAACAAAACACATCTGTGAATTATAGGTTAGAGTTTCGCCAAAGAGAATGGACAATCCTGTGTCAGTCACCCAGGGAAGGAAGAAATCTTTCCTCAGCAGTGAAGACCTCAGAAGGAAATCTTGTCTAGATTGGAGAGGATCACTCCTTGTCTAAGTCGTAAGGATTCCGGATACCCAGGTGTGTGTTAGCGTGGAATAGCAGTCTGATGGGATCTGGGATAGCAATCCCAGGGATTGATGGACCTTCTCTCCATGCTGAAGTAGCTCACAGACGTGTGGCTTTGGGGTCTGTTTCTGGTCTCTCACCCCTTCCTTTTTGAGACGCTTGCCCTATTCTATTTCCCTGCCTCCACGAACTAAGGAGTTTTTCTCTGTCATATCCTCATGCTATGATGTCTCTGCTTTAGAGTCAGATAATCATGGGCTGAAATTATGAGCAAATTGAAACTTCTCCTTTAAATTGTGGATACTGCTATTGTGTTTCAGCCACGAAAATAACTGATACACTAGGAATGAGCATATTCAGAGATCTCCTCGTGGTCTCTGTGACATTTAAAAGGGAAGTTGTCTGGGATGTAGGTACTACTGGAAAATAAGGATAATCTGGGATTATGAGCTCCGATTATAGCTATACCCAGATAAAGACATGTAACAGCACCTTTAAGTTATAGTGACGGTCTGTTACTCTAAACCTGGATAAATACAGTCTGGCTCAATTTCACTGTGGAAATGAAGAATGATCATAAATGATCCTCCAGTGAAAAGATAAAGATGAGGCTGCTGCTATCCCAGCCCTATCCCATTCAGACAGAAGGGTACTTGAATAAACCACTCAACTGCTACTTGCAGTGAGGTCAGTGTATGAGGGAGCAGGGGTCACATTTAGGCAGCAGGGCAAGGTGAGGAGTTTTACACAGGGAGTCAGAGGAGCAGAACATGGAAACTTTACTCAACATATGTTTGACAGAACACTGAGGAACCATATAAGAAAAGAGTTGGAGAACCTCATCAGATATAATCCTAGGAGAGATAAGTGGTAATTTATGACAGTTATATATATTTGCTATAATTTAACTGTTATGAAGTCACAGGCTAAGGCAAGGCCTATTTAAGTTTTTAAAACAAAATAAAGTATATGGACTGTAAGAGTTATAATGCAAAAAATTATCCAAGCTATAGCAAAAAAGACTCATTTTAAATATTTTGATAAAAGTATTGACTATAACTCATTATTTATAAAGATTTAGAATATTACTCCCAAAAGATTTTTTTGAAGCAGCATATAAGCAAGATCACTGTTGTAGTCAAGGAAATGGGTTATTGTCAACTTTCTACTTCAGGGATTTTAGCACATACTTCAGTTTATTCATACATGTAACATACATTCACACGTGTATAATTTTTTTTAATTTTGTATTTTTAATATATACTATAATTCTCCAGAAACATAAAATAAGAGCCTGTCATGCCTGTATCATGAACTTCTATGATTTTCATAAGCACCAACTGGAAGATTAACTTGGTATACAGATATTTCATCTTTCTAAAGCAGATAGAAGAAAAGAAGTTATGTTTTAGTTTGGCGGCACACACAAAAATTTTAAAGTGTGTTATCATTATGTTCTATGTAAAGGATTAATACATTTATTTGAACAAAATGCTAAATGAACACATCGCATTTTAACTATTTTATGTAAAAGTTTGAAATATAAGCAAGGTTTTAAATGCTATCTCTGAAACATATACATATGTATATACTTAGACATACACACAACAGCATTACACACACATATGTGCTCTTTAATATTGTTGATTTAACTATAAGTGTTGATTTAACTAATTGTTGATTTTTCTATAAGTGTATTTAGAAGTCTTTCTGATGTGATGCTGGGCTTCTAACAGTGAAACTTTAACGGGCTCTATTAGATATCTGGTTAGGCTATTCAGTGTGGGTCAGGTTAAAATATAGCTAAACATGCATTTTATTAATTTGAATTTCACATATTAGGAAATGTCTAAAACATGCATTAGAAAACTCAATATAATAAACGAATTTGCATGTACATTTGAAACCTTCCTGGTTTTCTAAGGAGCAACTTTGAAAACAGCAAGAAAATACAAAAAACAGAGACTTCCCACATCCTTTTTCTTAATGTAAAATAAAAAGAGTTAACAAAATATGTAAGAAATCTATTTTTGGAATTCGAAATTATGAAAACATTCTGAAGATCTCATGAAATGTAAGAATTTGAGCTTAAGTTCTTATGTAAAAGATCATAGAGTTCTATTTATCTATATCCAATGTTTTATACTTCCAAGGTGTCTTCATATGAAAGGAGACCAGAACGTTAACAAAAGTTAGGATGATTGAATTAAGAAAAACAGAGCTGAAAAGTTAAACATGGTCACATATGAAACAAGTAAATGTTCTCTGTTACTGCTATCTAGTAAGGTAGTCAACCAATTGGGATT
Source organism: Dinomys branickii (assembly GCA_004027595.1). Lineage (NCBI taxonomy): Eukaryota > Metazoa > Chordata > Mammalia > Rodentia > Dinomyidae > Dinomys > Dinomys branickii. Next base: position 113,139 of record PVLD010005206.1, read on the forward strand.
TATTTTATTTAACATAAGATACCTAGAAGAGTATCATGAATATATACGTATGTTTTAAAGTAAAGCTAAACACTTTATTATATGTCATGTTAACACTAGCAGTAAAGAATGTAAATTTTTGCAAAAATTTTAAACAATTTCAACTATACAATTTCCATGAAATTTCAATGGAGTAGAGAGTAGTGTACATAGATTTATTTTTTCATGAAACTATCAAGTGTTTAATATCTTCTGAGATCAGCATGCTTTAATTAATCTAATTTTAGAGAAATTTTCATTACTTTAGTGTGTATACAAAGTCAAATCTGAAATCTTAATGAACAACTCTTAGGACCCATGCCAAAGTTAATTGCATCATATAATGTATTGGAAAAATACCAAAACTCTATACAACTCTAAAATATTATTTTTATATAGCCACATAATAGTCTGAAGAGCTGCTAAAAATCACTTGGATGAGTCTACCTTCTGCATGAAAATGTGTCTTGTAAGGACACTGTTTTTGAAATTCCCATCCATTTTATAGATTCTTAATAAAAACTATAAGCTCTATGTGTTACTCACAGGCTACAATCAATAAATATTTGTAAAAGGAATTAATTTAGACCCTGTATTGAAGAACATTTAATATAGCAGGCATCTTAGAGATCAATTGATCTAAACCTAGGGTTTTATTTGGAGAGAAAATGAGGCCAAGAGAAGCAATTGTATTTGTCCAGTAATGCAGCTAATGACAGAGCTGGGACGAGAACCTAGGAAACATTAAATGTTCTGTCATTTACCTCTCCCCCTCCCTCCACACACGTCCCATAAAAAATAGTGCTTTGGTTTTATTATTAATTTAGTTATATATTTTTTTAAATTTCTTTCATGTGTCCATGTTTTGTTTTTACAAAATTATACTTGACATTTTTTTTAATTTTTATTTTTAAAAAAATAAAAGCACAAAAACATATTAACAAACAGACACAAATTAGCATAAAAAATAGTACAATCAAAACTGATTTACAGACAAGGTGACATGGACTCAACAGTGGTTGTTGCTTTACCTATTGATATCTTCGAAGTGTATATATATGAACCCAGATACAGACATGCAAAATTGGTCAGACAATTAATCCTCTCAACAACAGAAAAACACAAAAAACAAAAATCCAAAGACAAAGAACAAACAAACAACAAAACAAAAATAAAAACAAAACAAAACAAAACCAAAAACCACCAATAGTTGCTGCTTGGCATATTGATATCTTCGAAGTGTGTGTTCAGGATGACACATACAGACATACAAGATTGATCAAATAACCCGTCATCACTTATTCCTTAGCATTAAGTAATATAATACAATAGTAGAACCATGTTAGCCCTCCTGCACACATGTATATACATATATACATACATACATTTTTGCCCCTTTCTTTTCTCCTTTCCCTCGTCCCATCTGTTCTTTGTTTTTGAACAGATTTCCTTCATGTCTCTTAGTTTATATTCCCAACCTCGGGTTCTTACACCAGTGGTACAATACGTTGCCTGCACATGTACCGCTGATTTATTTCACTTATGAGGATGGACTCTAGTTTTGACCACTTGCCTACAAAGTCCCCAAAACTGTCTTTCTTTATAGCTGAATAATATTCCATTATATAAAAATGCCACAGTTTTTTAATCCAGTCTTCTGTGGATGGACACTTGGGTTGCTTCCACATTTTAGCTATTACAAATTGCTCAGCTATAAACATGGGTGCACATATATCAGAGTGATATGATGTTTTCAGATCTTCTGGGAAAATACCCAGAAGGGGAATAGCTGGTTTGAATGGAACCTCTAGACCTAGTTTGCTGAGAAATCTCCAAACTGCTCTCCACAGTGGTTGCACCAGTCTGCATTCCCACCAGCAGTGTAATAGAGTCCCTATTTCTCCACAGC